>JAZBGY010001387.1:0-22950 GCA_037414755.1 Lydus trimaculatus | reverse complement strand
GCTTCAGTAAAAATTCTAGACGTGTTATTATTACGGTTACCTATTTACCTTACCTGTCAGGTGAGAGGTATGTACCTTCGAGGTTCAGGTGCTAGACCCTTATCTATATACGATTCAATAATTATATAGGTCCTCCGTCTAAATAAAATGACTTGAATGAAACTGTTGCTGGCTCTCCTACTATAGGTTCTATAAAACCTTTCTCTAATTAAACTCCAATAACTCCTATTATTAGGCTTCTAACACTTAACTAAATTAAGTAAAGTACAGGTAACTTTCCTATAACACGGCTGGTAGATTCCTATTGAATGTCGTGTTGTGTGAAACCGTGTTATATGAGACTAGGAATTAGTGCAAAATAGGAGTTAAATTCCGAACACTTATTAAAAACATTTTTTTTTATTTCCATTCTATGTTAAGCAATTTCATTTTAATGCGTCAAAATCTGCAGTTCAAATTTCGTTAACAGTTGTCAGACATTTTGCGTTTGAAGGCCAGTAATGTGTAATTTAGTTTGTAGAAGTACTGTTATACAGTATACAACAGCAAACTAGGTACAGAGGAGAAATCATCTGTTCTACACACTTATTTCTTTCATATAGAAACTGGAAATTGGGTTTTCATATATCAAAAGTTTTACCTATCACAGACTAATATTTTGTACCAAATGATATACATTTGCTGTCTTTGTCAGAGTACTGTGATAAATTCCGGGCAACAGATTCAGACAAAGATGGATGCTAGAGATAGGTGATGGGTGGCGCCAACAATACTAGCGTCCAATTTCTGTTGAGAGTGGGGATGCTTTCCCTATGTACCTATTTTGCTGCTGCATACTGTATAAAAGTTTCCGTGATTTTCTTATCGTGTTAGAGTAAAATTGAGTTGTAGGTTGTCGTATTACAAGAGGGTTTTCGTAAATTAATAAATCGTGTTAGAGCGAAACCGTGTTGTGAGAGGATTAACAATTAACAATAAAATCCAACAAACATGTATTATGTAATTTCCAAATTTAATGAATGTAGATGAAATTACAATAACTAAAAAAATACAACTGGGCGTTTACGCATGCCTTTACTAATATGCATAGTTATGCGTCTGGACTAATTTTACTTTGCGACGGTCTACAATTCTTTTTTTTTTTGCATTATTATTAAAATGAACCTTATGTACGGGGAATATTAGGTTGATTTATAACAATGTCGATATTATTTAAGTCATGATTAAGTAAGTGAAGTTGAACTGGGCCTTAGAGTAGCATAATTGGAATAACGGTGACGGTGATGAATTATTGAGGTCTAGGAAGCATTAACAATTGAAGAAGAAACAATATAGGATAATTTTAGAACAATATTAAACATAAAAATATGTAATATTTGTTCATATTTAATAACAATGATTTATTATTAAACAATAATAAAAAAAAATTGTTTAAATAATTTTATCGATTAGAAATCGTATTGAAACTTGACCTTATTTTAACCCCATATATGTATAATCTTCATTTGTCACATGCTTATTTATTAACAAATTATAAATTTATCAATATCGATTTTCTTTTAAATATTTAAAATTAAAGATAAATAAATAGGAGATGTTTTCTATAAATTTTTAATAATTTTTTGTGTAAATTTAGCTTTTGTAAGGTGGAATAAAAAATTTACAAAATTATTATTGATTTTGGATAATTTTATTTTTCTCTAAAATCAATAATAATATCAGTAGTGTATTGATCAAAATATCTAAAGTTTAACTTATCAATTTAACTATCATTAATGGAAATATGCTCGTAAATGTAGTTCAAAACAAAACAAAATATAATAATGATTAAATAGAACGTAAAAACAAAACATCTTAAGCCGCGTCCACATCTAACAAATGAACGAGAACGAATGCAAATGAACGCAAACGAATCCACGGATGCAAACAAATTTAGAGTCCCAACGTACTAGACCGCCAGGTCGCGACGGCCAAGTTTTTGATGCGGCCAGTAAAATAATATATGTTCAATACGAGACAGACGCATCCAGACTAATTAAAAACCATAGATTCAACTTCATATGGTCCACCATCACCATCCCTTACATTAACTGTACAACACAAGTTGTACAGAATTATTTTCAAGAAAAAATTTGGATAAAAACAGTTCATATCAATTATTTAACATAAAATATTATTACTATTCATTAATTTCAACTTTTAGAGCTATCACCATTCATTAAAATCTAAGCAAAAGGTGAGACATCAAATCTCAAACACTATGCATACAATGTTTATTCAGGCTGGCCGCAGTCTAGCCGCGCGACAAGTGCGCGCATCACCATTGCTTTCTATGCATTTTGTTGGCCGCGTGTGCTATCGCGGTGAATTCTGTGGCCGCGGCGGCCAAGTGCGTTGAGGTTACGGCTTTTCAATGTAAAATTAGTGATCTCGTTGGCCGCCTAGTGCGTTGGGGCTCTTAAACGAATGCGAATGTCATGCGCAAACAGAAGTAGTAGAATACGCTTACATTCACTTGTGTTCCACTAGCTTCTAGATAATTCCTATTTTCCGTCTACACTATGCAATTTTTAAATTTTTCTTTGAAGTTGCGACAACCAGCGGATCGCTGTTTTCTACGTTCGTTTGCATTCGTTCGCGTTTGTCTTGCCGTCTACACTGTGTTTACATTTGCATTCGTTTGTTAAATGTGGACGCGGCTTTACTGTAGAACCTTTATACAGGTTGAGACAGTCCATTTAGGAATGTTGAAGAAACGACAAGAACCGGGATAGTCTTATAACCTTCATTTGAGTTGAAAAGAGATGGCTGATAGAATCTTTGTAAAATTATCCACCCACAAGACTTATGTTTTTAGATGGAATATCTCAACCTGTATATACACATACACGTGTAAATACATCTGTATTTTGGAACAATATATCGATTGATACAATTTTTTTTTTATATATTTGTCGCATATTTTCTAAAAGACGTGTACAATAAGTGACGACGAAATTAATTAAATTTCTTCATTATTTTAAAGTCAGGTGTTGTTTGTGACTAATTATTATGGTTTCTCCTACAGATATCCGTCATGTCGTGATTAGAATAAACATTATGACCGATAAAAATCACATTTAACTATACAATAAAATCAATAAAAAAATATTCTTAAAATATATATTTATATATAAAGAAGAAATATGACCGGCAATACCATGACAACAAATAATGGAACAGAAGCAGCATCAACTAGCCATTGTAAAGGTCATAGACGACAAGAGTCAATGTATGCAATGACTGGACTTTATTCTGAAAGTGTACCTGAAGAAAATGATGTTGAAATTAATGAAACAAAATGTACAACAAATCATTGTCATGATACAGTGATTAAATGTCATAGTCGTAATCCTTCAGCCGGTTTTGATAGGTAATTATAGGTGTTTTATTTTATTTTTTTTTTAATAAAATTTGTTTATTGTGATAATAGAGATAAAGCAGCACATAATGTAGCTTACTCTGATCCACCACCTGTGATAATAAAAGATACAAAAGAATGCGGAATATTCAAGTGCCGCCCTTCATTTATTCAAAAATATGCAGGAATCAAAGTAATAATTTTTGTTAAATATTTTTATTTGTTTATTGATTTATTTATTTATTTTAGTGTTTTGTTTTTCTTTTATCATTCCTTGTTACTTTACAACAAGCATTAAGCTCTGGTTATATCAATTCTGTGATAACAACAATTGAAAAACGTTTTGAAATACCATCTAGTCTATCTGGACTAGTTGCATCTTCATATGAAATAGGTAATGTGATAACAGTGATATTTGTTAGTTATTTGGGTAGTCGTCGTCATATACCAGTATGGATTGGTGTTGGTGCTGTGATTATGGGTATTGGTTCAATTATATTTATGATACCACATTTTATTTCAAATGAAAATCATGGTGAAATTATTTTAAATAATACTGATGAAAATATGTGTCGTATTATAACTGTACATGAAGAAGATATGGGTTTAGGTAGATTATCATCTGGTTTATCATCACCACCATTAGCACCAAATAATTTACGTGGGGATAATTGTATAAAAGGTTCACCATCAACAACTGGACCAGTATTGTTATTTGTACTTGCACAATTATTATTAGGCTGTGGTGGTTCACCATTATTTACATTGGGAACAACATATATTGATGATCATGTTAAACCTGAAAGCTCCTCTATTTATATTGGTAAGCTATATATTATATCACGTCATTTCAATCTAATAATGATTATTAGGAAAAAATTTCTATATACTATACAGGGTGTTTGTTTTATCGTGATTCAACATTGCGATCTTGTAAACCGTAAATGATAGAAGAATAGTTGAATGGAAGAAAAGTAGCGTATTTTGGAGATTAAGAAAAAGATTAAGACAGATCCATAATATCTCTCATCGATCTGGAATTATACAGGGAAAACCAAAAATTGAAATTTTCTCGTGTAGTACCTATATTTACAGAACCATCAAAAAATGCTAGAGGAACTTCTTCATTGAGATCATGCAGGCTTTGATTTTGTGGTAGCGAATCTTCGATATGACTTTTCATCTCTTCAGGGCCACCATTAACTTTATTTTTCCAAATACGAACCTGTATTTTTTTATTTTCGATTTTGAAAATATTTGCTTTCTTATTTCTTTTAAATATTTAAATACAATAGATTCTTTGCTTCTTTCAAGGTCCGGTTCAGTTTCCATTCTTTAATCTCGACTTGACCTTGCTCTAAATCTTAAATGCCTTGTCTTCAGGGCACATAATGGTAATTTCAAGTGTGTAACAAAATAAAAACTATGCTAATTCGAGAATACAGAATCGAAGATTAATCGTTTCTAAGGTGGCTGTGATCCATTTTCATAGAAACCATGACAGATAATATTAAAATATAATTGAAACAGAGGTCCGTATTCAAAAGAATTTAAGTTGATTGTTGTGATGTAAAAACTGGTATAAACTTCAAACTACGTTTCTTAATTGAAAAGAGCATATCCCTCCAAAATCCAAAATAAGAAATGAAGCAGGTCCATATTTAAAAAAATAAAGTTGATGGTGGCCCTGAAGAGATGGAATATCGTATCGAAATTTTGCTTCCACAAAACAGAAGTCTGCAGGTTTTCAATAAAGTAGTTCATTTAGCATTTTTCGATATTTCTTTAAATGAAGGTGGTACAAGAGAAAATGGCAATTTTTGGCGTTCCCTGTATAATTCTGCAACGATAAGAGATATTATGGATTTGTCTTGGGCATTTTCTGAATCTCCTAAATACGCAACTTTTCTTCGATTTAACCGTCCTTTACGGTTTCCGAGGTAGCACGATAAAAAAAAAACAGCCTGTATATACAATATGGTTTTTTTTTGTTTTCATTAAAAAACAAATGCCAAAGTTCAGAGCTGTATATCTTAACAACCAGATTGCAGGTTTCACTGCTAATATTATTGATCTTGGAAATTTAATGAAAGTTTTATTGATTTATAACAATACCACTACACTTACCCTATTATGAAAGTAGGTAGCCCACACACAAAATCAGGTGTACCATTATTAGAAAACAAAAAAAAAACAACAACAACAACAATACGAATATATATATGAGAAAAATATTGATTTCACTCCTCCCTAATTCTCCAAATACGTATAAAGCTATATTCAGAATAAAAAAATTGTAATAATTTTTTTTTTTTATGATTTAGGTTGTATGTACAGTATGGCAGCATTTGGACCTGTATTAGGTTTTCTATTAGGTGCATATTTATTATCATTTCATATGGATTCATTCTCTAAAATTATATCAATAGGTATCAAATTAATTAATTAATTAATTTTCCGAATTAGATTAAACATAATACGTAATTTTTAGATGCTGGCGATAGCCGTTGGGTTGGTATGTGGTGGGGTGGTTTTCTATTAGGTGGATTATTATTAATATTAGTATCAATACCATTTTTTTCATTTCCAAAAACATTAACACATGAAAAAGAGAAAATACGTTTAAATGAGAAAGCTGCAGCTGCAGCGGCAGCAGCAGCAGCAGCAAATAATAGTACTGGTAATAGTAATAATACAAATACAAATCAACATACAACAACAGCAGCTATTACGAAAAATGATACTGGATATGGTAAAGATGTTAAAGGTGACGATTAATATAATCATTTAAAAATTAAATAATAATAATAATAATAATGAACAATTAAAAAATCATTAACTTTTATGTTTGTAGATATCCCAAGATCAATGTGGCGATTAGCATCAAATCCAGTTTATATTGTAACTTGTTTAGGTGCTTGTATGGAATTAATAATTGTATCTGGTTTTGTTGTATTTCTACCAAAATATTTAGAAACACAATTTAGTTTAGGAAAAAGTCAAGCTAGTGTTTTTACTGGTAATTATATTATTTTATACACAATAACAATGGAAATTGCAATACCAAGAAAGGGTAGGAATTTCTTGACCAAACTTGGCAGAAACGTTCAACTACTAAACGATAGCAATTGATTAAAATTTCATTTATATCGATCTAGTCATAATGGTTTATTTAGCAGTTCTTTCAGTTTCTTTTAACAATTTTTACCAGGTGTATGTTTTGCGAGATTTTGTTGTTTTCTTTATTGTTTTGGCTTTTGATCGTTTGTTTCATTGTGTCATCATGCTTAGTGTGTGTCAACGTGGAAATTACCACCAGTTGACTGAATTCGACAGAGGTCGTATTGTTAGTTTGCGCGAATGTGATTTTGCGTTCAGAGAAATTGCAAATCCCTCATGCGCTACTATCAGCCATGGACTAGGGAGGGTCAAGAACGTCACAGAAGTGGAACCGGGGGCCGCTAAGAAGAACAAATGAGGTGCAGGACCGCTATCTCCGTCTTATGGCAACAAGAGATCGATTTTCCAGTAGCAGATCAATTGCTGATCAATGGTTAGCTAACGAAGGTCGTCCTGTAACCCTTCGTGTAGGTTACGACTGCACTGAAACCTAAAGTGGCATAGGGTGGTGTTCAGTGATGAATTCCGGTTCTTGCTCGGGATGAATCATGGACGTATAAGGGTCAGACGAAGACGTGCAATATTGCATTATGGTCTTATAACTTTTGGTAGTAGATCTTGTTTGGTATTCCTCCGAGGGAATATGACCGCCCAGCGATATGTGGATGGGGTGGCAGAACCCCATATTTTGGGCAGTTGGAAGACCCACTTTTCCAAGAGGATAATGCTCGCCCTCATATTGCAAGACGACCGATTTGCAGAGGGTAATATCAATCTTTTGCCATGACCACTTCGATCTCCCGATCTTTCCCCCATCGAGCATGTTTGGAATATTATGGCAAGAAGAATGAGGAGCTTGCTGTAGCCTCTGCTACAGCACGAATTACAGGTTGCTTGTGGTACAATACCTCAAGAGAAAATCAACCATCTGATAGAAACGATCTCACGAAAGGTAGGAGAATGTGCAACCAATATAGGGGACCAACTCATTATTAATAAAAATTATGGTTATATTTTATTCTTTTTTTTTTAAATTTTAATTAGTTGCTACCTTTTAATAGTTGAATGTTCCTGACAACTTCGATCAAGAAATTCCTACCCGCTTTTGGTGTTGCAATTTTCATGTCATATACAGTGTCCGTCATCTGAATGTCCCCAATCTTATAAGTTTGTTAAGGTATTTTAATATTTGATGTGTCAATTTGGGTTTTTTTCAAGCCATTTAAGGCTATATTGTAAAATAATTAACGATATCATTACGAGTTCAAATCAAAGGTTTTTTGCTGGTCGATTTTTTGATTTTATTAACACATAATTTTAATGGAGGACGAATGAGATGAAAGCCGCTCGAAAAAATTACATTTAATTCACAATGATAATGATATCGTTAATTATTTAGCACCACTTTTGAAGAACATGAAAAAACACCTCAGATATTAAAAATAGCATAAAAATTAACAAAGTTATGGGGAATTTAAATTGACGAATCCTTTATATTATTAATAATTTTCATTATAGGTTCAATTGCAATACCTGGGGCATGTATTGGTATATTTATGGGTGGTTGTATATTAAAACGTATGGAATTACGTCCAAAAGGCGCTGTACAATTTGTTTTATTTTCAAATTTAATATGTTTAATATGTTATGGTTTATTATTTTTTTTGGGTTGTGATAATTTAAAAATGGCCGGTACAACAATACCATATTTTAATAGTACACATACAGAACCATTTCAAGTTAATTTAACATCATCATGTAATTTTGGTTGTGAATGTAGTATGAATGATGTTGAACCAGTTTGTGGTAATAATGGTTTAACATATTTTAGTCCATGTCATGCTGGTTGTACATCAACATTAAGATCTGATTATACCAATTGTGCCTGTTCGTATTTATATTATTATTATTATTATTATTACTATTATTATCATTATTACTAAATTTAATTTAATTTAAAAGGTATTCATGGAAATATGAGTTTAAGTGGTACAACATCATCAGCAATTAATTTAGCATCTAGATCTGATAATGAATATGCTGAAGTAACTGTTGTACCAGTTGCAACAGCTGGCCCTTGTAATTCATCATGTCACACAATTTATCCATTTTTGATACTTTTATTTTTTATGACATTTATTGTAGCTATTACACAAATGCCACTACTTATGATAGTTCTAAGGTAGATTTAATTTCTTAAATTATTGTTATCAAAAAAATAATAATAATAATAATGTAATTTTTAGATCTGTAAGTGAAGAGGAACGTTCATTTGCCTTGGGTATGCAATTTGTGATATTTAGATTATTTGGTTATATACCAGCACCAATATTATTTGGTAATTTAATTGATTCAACATGTTTATTATGGAAAAGTACATGTGGTTCAAAAGGTGGACGTTGTCTATTATATGATATTGAACAATTTCGTTATCGTTATGTTGGTTTATGTGCTGGTATTAAAATATTAGCATTAGGTATATTTTTAGTTGATTGGTGGTTAGTAAGACGACGTAAACAATTAGATGAAACTGGTGTTATTACAACAAATGAAATTGTTGGATCTATCATCAGTTTGGATAAATGTAATTTTAAGTTGTTTTTTTTTAAAAAACAAAATTATCTATTTAACTTAATTTTATTACAGTATTTGAAGAAAAACCACACGAATCAACAGGCCATAAAAGAAATCTTAGTTCTGTATCAACTTATGATTGTCCAATAACATTGAAAAATGGTACATTAGAACGTGAAACAAATACAACAAAAACTGGAAATTGTAATAAAGGTTGTGATAATTTAAACGAAGGCAATATAACTGAAATTGTTGGAGAATTGGTTAAAAAAGTTGCTGAACAACAACAACAACAACAACAACAGAATTAGAATGAAAGAAATTTGCACTTAAATCCCTAGTGATTCCTGCCTTAATAGATATTTTCAATAATACAAATACAATATTATCAATTTTATCTCACTGTAGTGGGTAGATGAATTATTTTATTGTATTTTAGTATATTCAAACATAATTATTATTATTATTATTATTATTTTTTAATCAAACAAGACATTTTTCGTATAATTTATTGAATTACTTAATTTTATAAAGAATTAATCCTATGTGATCTCTTTGTCAATTCAATAGTGTTGAAAACACTTTATTTCTGTAATTGGAATGGATATTTTATGGCATTCCTCTCTATATAAACAGAAATGCTTCTCTTATTATTATTATTATTATTATTTTTTTGTTAGTTTTTAAATTTTAGATAAATTGTACTTATATTTAGTACTCAAGAATGATAATTGATTGCACAATAATTAGATATTTCTCAAAACAAAAACAAAAACACAAAAAAAAATATGAGTTTTTATTATTGTATTTACGATTTGTGCAATTAAAACGAAATATAATATGCCTATATTTTTTATGTTAAACAATTGCAATAAAACCGTGCCACAATATATTTCAATTATTATAATAATTACTTATAATAGTTATATTTTTTAATTTTCTGTTTAATTTATCTTATCACATACTATAGAGAAATATAACAAAAAAAATTTTTAGAGGCCTAACAAAATATTCAATGCAATACAATCTTAAGTTTATAAGAGATTTTAAAAAGCACCATTGTGGGTTTTGATAGATGATGATGATGATGATGATAATTTAAATAAAATATAACAGAAATAATAGATTTTCAATTTTTGGTTTATGAACAATAATTTGATAAAGACATATTTAAGGCCCCCCTATTTCCTTTCAGTTCTATGTGCTACTTGTGAAAATCAACGAGAGACAAGAGACTTTTCGTGAAAGAACGAGAGATAGAGAGCTTATATAATGTTTTTATCACTTTGTGTTTACGAAATACTATAAATAAAATCTTATGAAAGTAATTTGATTTATTTTTATATAACATTCCGGACTTCCGGATTTATAATTGAATTCCCCATCAAAATTCGTGTCTATTTTAAGTATAATGTGTTGTCTATCTTTAAATATCGCTCCAATGTTGATGATATTTACACCAGCAGTAGTGCATTATGGGGGCGGAATTGGTTGTAGGCGGTCAATAGAAACTTAACACGGCTACAGTATCATTGGATAAAGATAAATTTATCTGGAATCGTTTATATTGAAATAGTATAGATGCAATGACGTCATAATTCGTTATATGGCGTCACGAATATCAGTAAGTTGAATGATGACGTATTACGAATTTACCCGAATACGATGTTGCCCAGCCTCATAAAGGCTTGCCGAATAGTTTTGTGCAAACCGTTTTACGTGTATTAGTTGCCGTGTTTTATATCCACATTTTTCGTGGATTTAACAAAAAATAATTCATCAGTCAACTCGATCTTCAATGTGTATGGCTATTGTGGTAAGTTGATGCGAAAATAATTAAAAATTTTAATTTTCAAAGTTTGAAAATGTAAAAAGTTTTCCAACAAAATTTTATGAAATTCGATCGTCGCTCACGTTGTGACATGAAATCAAGAAGAAAAAAAAAAATTCTTTATATTTATGCAAAATAATTGCCACAGTTATGGTGTGCCAAATTTTATAAATAGGTGTTGTTTCCCAGAATTTCAACTAATTTTTCCATATTTTCGCTTTGTTTTTTTGTAATAATTTTTTTTTCTAATAAAATAGTTTCGTTGTCTATACAGAGTTATGCCAGTGCTTCTCAATAGTGATTGTTGCAAAAACTATTCTTTTTATAGAAACTGTACACACCTACTAAGATTTATGAATATTGAATTAAAATAATTGCTTTTTCCCCCATATAATTACACAATATTAACGAAGTTTGCACAATATTGGTAAATTTTTTTATTAAAATGCATTGTTTTTTAACAATTAATAAACAATAATACATTAAAATAGTTAAATTGGCAATAATTCATAAATTATATGGCTAGTCAAATTTGACCACGTGTTACGGAAATGATCGATCTTGGTTGGGGTGTTATTTCCTAGAATTTTTGCATTAACGACTATTGACGATAATTTTTTAATTTTGTTTTTGTGATTTCTCTATACGTACTTGAACATTTTTTTTAAAAATAAATAATCGAGTGAAAGTTGCCCCCATTATAAGGATGTCTCTGTTACAACTTTATTAATTAGTTGTTAATTACAATATACTTACATAGTTTTCTCATTTAATTTAAACAAATATACGTAATACTAGAGGCAAAAATAAATAAATATTTATATAATTAAGATACTCTTGTTTTATAAACAAATTGAGCAGTTGTTAAACACGTATCAACACGCGTCTTGTGTTACACTTAACAGAATTTATCATTACGTGTTGTTTATAAAAATAATCAACTTATTGGCATAATTAATGATTAATCAAAGTAACAAAATTTGTTTTTTTTTTATTATTTATATATTTATGTGTATGTATTATAATTTTTATTTTGACCATGAAAATCTAGAAATATTAATTAAAATTTCCGTTAATTAGCATTAATTTTATTTTTTTTTAATTATAAATACAAAATGATAAAAATTTTTTATCAATTAACCTATAAATGGGGGTTAATTGTACAAATATTCCTTCTATATATAGGGTTGGTCTGATTAATTAATTAAAAATTCCGATAAAATTTGAACATACAAATCTAATGTATATTTTGGGAGAGTAAGAGAGAGAGTTCACCGACCCTTTAACGTTGAACCTTGGCTGCACCCTCCCCTATCCTATGAAGGACGCCGGTCGATCGTTGTTTAAATTCATTTTAGTGGTTGATTTCTATTTTCTATTGTCATTCATATATTTTCTTTTCTTTTTTGATTCAAAATTTGATTCTATAAAATTCTACCCCTTCAAGTAGAATAAATCTATTATTGAATAGTTTTATAGAGAAATCTACCCTTTTGTTATTTAGATGACTAGACGACGACTTGTTGTGATGTGAGAGACAGGGGTGAGGGTATGTTTGAGCGAAATACCATAGAAAAACAACCCTAGAGAATATATATATATATATATATACAGACTTGGTGTTTGTAATACGAACATAAGAAAAAATATTTACATCATACAATATTGATATCACCCAATCGTAGACTATCTACAAATATCACAACCTCTTTTATTCATAAAAGTATTTATTAAATTTTTCTATCTTTATCATGATCATGGTGAAACATCAACGGGCAAATGTATCAGACAAAGATCGACATTGTCGGGCGAATATCTCTTATTATCTAGTTATCTCATTCTGATTTATAGGAATACCCCAACAGTGGGTGGTACTTATTATAAACGCCAAGACTGTATATATACAAATTTTTTATAAGTCTACACATTTGAGGGGCAGTTACACGGTTCTTGGTCCACTGAACCACGGACCATGTGATATAGGTGGTTCCATCGCTTGTCGGTAAAATGTCACGGAACAAAGGAGCGGACCGGGATGGTTTGTTATAATCCGTGAAGGTACGCGATGGTTCATCATATCACCGACGATTTTCATTTAATGCCGTTGATAGTTTGTTAGTTTTTAATGGTAAAATCAATAAAATAATAAATTTGGTTCACAATACATACAGTATGAATTGTTAATTGAGTAAAAAACGACTTGTTTACATTAAGATAAACATTTAAAAAAAGTAATGAATTCAATGATATTAGCACTAATTAAATGGAGTAAATGAAGTAAATTATGTGTGTGTGTAACGACCTTGAAAGTTTCCGACAATATTGAGGAGTCTACAGACCACGAACCAACCATACGGGACCATGTTTGACACACTGGCCCGTGAAATGATGGACCATAACAAACCACGGACCAGTTCCGTGGTCCGCCGCATCACTGACCGTATAACTGTTACTTTAAAGTTCAAATTTCCAAATAATTTTGATGAATCAACAATTTACGATAATTCATAATTAAAACAACAATAGATAACAAAAAAAAAGACGGTTTTTTTTCAAAATTTTATTATTGGAAAAATTAAATATTTTCCATTATTTTATTTTTTTTTACGCTATTTCCATCTGGCGCCTATATCATTAAGATAAATTCAATAGAACTTTGGCTCTGAATCATATCATCGCTTTTAATTATTATTTTTTGTAAATTAATACAAGGATAAAGCAGTTTATCGAGGAAAAAATTACAACATTATTCGTTATGCAGAGGCGTAGAGATAGGTAGGTGGGGTAACATCGCTATCCGGCGTCTACATCAGCGCCACTCATTAGATCTAACGAATAAAGGAAAATAGCGCTAATTTTAATTCTATTACCTATCGTAACTACATCACTGTCGTTATGGTAAAAAATATTTTATTACAATTATATTAATGAAATTGTTTATAATATAAGTATACATGAACAACAAAAAAAATGGTCTGATAAAAATTGATTTATAACAAAAAAACATCATTTATATAAATAACTTTAAGAATTTTATCCACTTCAATTATTGTTTATTTTTTACTCTTTCTATCTATCTCTATTCCCCTATTTATTTCGATTTGATTGAATTAATGCCCACGCTTTTTGTTGTTGTTGTTGTTGTTGTTATTGACGTTAATATTAACGTCATCAGATTTCGTCAATCTTCCTGATTGTTGTTATAGATAGTGTGTATTTATTGAAAGGAGAAAAAAAAAAGATTACGTAACAACCAATAAATCTCATGTAATTTAAGGTGAGAACCAGGAATATAAAAGACGTTTTAACGATAATTATAAGAATAACGAAAAAAAAAAGGATACGATAACACAATTTTATTTAACAAAATATAGGACAAATTGTCCAACAATAGGATTTCTATTATTATCATTATTATTATTATTATATATAAATAATTATGAAAATTTTGCAATTTTTTTTATGACACTGCAATATTATTAATTAAATTTCATCCAATAATCATATTGTTGATAAAAAGCTAACATATACTTGTAAAGATGTATAATAAATAAATTATAGCTAGAATATTATTGAAGGTTTTTTTAAATTAAATATAATTTACAAATAATAATAATAATAATATAGTCAATTTTGAAATGATGTCTCCGTGTCTGTTGATCAATTTTATTTAAATTGCAATATTCGAGATCATTCTAGTTCTAATAATACAATTGTAAATAATTTGTAAACAATTTTCTTTATTTATTTAGTTTGTTTGTTGTTTAGCAAAAAATTTCCGGGGGTTTTTTGTTGTTGTTGTTGTTATTGTTATTAGACAAAACTACAATGTAGAAATAGAATTCAATTCAATAGTTGAATACGTAAAAAAATTACTTCTAGTATATTACTGTTTACAAAAAGGATTTTATTTTGTTTACTATAAACGACAACTGACTTATCCTTGTGGTTACTTTTACGTCATTTGAAAGATCAATTTATTAAAAGTACAGAAATAGATTTGTAAAAAGAAATAAAATAAAATCCATCCAGTTATATACAGATAGTTTCACTTAAAACGATTACCTAATTTGATAAATTACAATCAAAATTGGGTCCAGTTTAGCTTTATTTTCTACTAAATTTCAGCTTAACATCTATTTAATCATAAAACAACCTTATATTCATTGTATATAAGGTTGATTTTAATAATGCAAAATGATTCTTATGTTCATGGAATATTAAGTCGTATTGCTTTTTAAAATGAACCTGGCCTTAACTATATCCATTTTTTGCTTAATTGTTTAATATTCATATTAGTTATAATTTTAAATTAACTACTTTTCGTTTATAGTTAAATTTATCGCTTTAGACATTGTTTAATGGGTAAACAATTTCAGATAGCAAAAAAAAATAACAATAATAATTTAAATGTACATTGTGACGTGAATTAGCCGAGTACTGTGTAGTAGGAGTGTTGGGTGTTACTAATTTTAAAATATGCTCCCACTATTTTGTTTGAATTTCGTATTCTATGTCAGGTTTTCTATTATTATTTTTGCAATAATTTTAATAACAATAATAGATATTTTTTAAGAATGTTATCGGTGTTGTGGTGGATCAAATTGTAATATGTTGCAATTGTTTAGTTGATTATTGTTTGAATAGATTCTTTTTATAACTGTATTACATGGTATGTTGTGTGTTTGTTAATAAAAGACAATCAAATAAAGTGTAAAATTTCATTAATTGTTTGTTATAACAAAGAAAAAGAAAATTCTACCTAGATAATTAGAGTATTTTGTAATTTTAATCAATTAAGTTTGGAATTTAATACTGCATCAAATTTATCGATCAATAATAATTATTTTTCTTTTTCGTGTTTAATAATTCGTAGTGTTTTATTAAAACAATATGAACTAATTACACATACACTATAGTTGAAGGTGACATTGGTTTTTGTTGTTATAATCATATGTTTTTATTAGACTCAATAATTTTGGCAAATTTTCAACATAAAAAAAATTTTTTTTTTGGAAACCATTTGTCCTCCCTATTTATTTATTTAATGATATTTTAAATAAATCAACTTCGTTCATTTAAATGTTTATTATGTTGTAAAAAAAATATATAGTAAATATCACGAGATGTTTACAACAATCAACTACAACATCACATCAAGTTGGTGGTTGTTTTTTAATAATAATAATAATAATTTTTGTTGTTTTGTTTTAGTATTTTGGTGAGACAGTACTCGCATACATGGAGTTCCATTTGGATAGTGCAGAATATTGCCAGGCTCAACACAAATAAATTTTTGTTTAAATAATAAAAAATTTATTGAAAAATTAGTCATTTTTTTCTTCTCTCATTCGTCGCCATAGCCATTGTTTGTTGGTAAATATACACCTCAACAAGAGCCAAATAAGAGTAGGTATGAATTTATTATTATTATTATTATTATTATTGAATTAGAATTTATTAACGTTAAATTGATTTGTTTTAGTTATCTTCTTCCCTACAATATTTGCATAAGCATATCATCAACTCTATAAATTAGTGTATATATCATTAAAAAATAATAAAAAAAACGAAAACAACACAAAATAAAACAAAGAAGATTGTAGGCAAATTTATCTTATGTTATAATTTATTTATAAAAAAAGACTGAAACCTATTACTTTAAACTAAGTTTAAAGTTGACTTTTGTGAAACTAATTGAATTAAAACAATAAAAAAAACAAACAAGCAACAACACATAAAACAACAACAATAAAAATAAAAAGATTTGTACTGTCCAAAATTTTGACCCAAAAAAATTCTAGGAGATTAGCTTACGTTTTTTTTTCTATCTCCAAAAAGGAAGTGATACTCTAATATTCTAAACACATTTAGTGTTATACGAAAAGTGTCTTTTTATCTATTATTTTATTGTTTTGATTTTGGTTTGGGAATGAATCATACAGCCATGCGTCAAAAAGACATAAGACCAGCTTTAGCCGAGATTGAGTATAAAGGGTTCAAGTTTCTTATTACTGACCGACCATCTGATCAAACTATTCATACTTACATTCAGGTTTGTTATTATTTTAATTATTATTATTATTGGATTTATTGTTATTTCAATTTATTGATAATTGAATATAAATTACGATTAGGAACTGAAAAAACATAGAGTTACAGCGGTCGTCAGGGTATGCGAACCTTCCTATAAAGTAGATGAACTTAATAATGAGGGTATTGAAGTTTTCGATTTAAGTTATACAGATGGTACATACCCACCAAATGAATTAGTTGATGAATGGTTTAAAATATTAAAAAAACAATTTCATGACAATCCAAATGCATGTGTTGCTGTACATTGTGTAGCTGGTTTAGGAAGGGCTCCTGTTATGGTTGCATTAGCACTTATTGAATTAGGTCTCAAATATGAAGAAGCTGTAGAATTAATAAGGGAGTAAGTTGAATTTTTTTTACAATAAAAATAAATTATTCATTATTTGTTTTTCTGTAGGAAGAGACGAGGTGCAATTAATGCTAAACAACTAGCTTTCCTTGAGAAATACCGTCCTAAATCTCGGCTAAAATTAAAAAATGGTCACAAAAATTCTTGTTGCGTGCAGTAAAATAGTTTAAATATATGTGTTCAATAATAAATTACAACAAAAAAAAATATGCAAAAATAATAATAATAATATACAGATCACTTATATTTAAATTCACTATCTGAAAATATGGATAACATATAAAAATTATGCTTATTTTGTGTAATAAAAATTATTTTCAAAACAAAGATCATAAAAACTATATTTAATGGAACTGCCGCAGAAGATAATTTCTTTTATTAATAGCAAACAAAATGTATTGTTTTTTATTATTAATTTTTAACCATAAAGATTTATTATCGACAATTTATAGGAAATAGTTAATTTAGATTATTTCAAAATCATAAGATTTTATTTCATTCATTTATGTCTTTCTATATCTATATATATGTTGTAGATTTTATGTGCTGCAGCTTTCAATATCATTTTATAATAATTTAAAGATTTAAATAATTTTTTTTTTTCCTTCATTGTATTGTGTTTGTTTTACATTACGACCATTGATTCATTTAGATTGCAAATTTATTATGTAGATTTTCTGGAAAAATATATTTTACTATTATGGGAACGATTATAATTTATTCTGTGTAAACCTGTATTTAAAAGCAAATAAATAACACGTATACAAAAAAATCAACAGATGGCAACAGTGGTGAGCTGGACGAATACAGTAGATGCCAGCGGATCTAAAACTGTTATTGCTGAAGGCCAATTTTTACATTGAAAAAATGAACTAAATCGGTTGAAATCAACTTCTACAACTCGTATGCTATATCGGTAGAATCGTTGAAATAGGTACATAGGGAAAAACAAGCATTAACCAGTCTTACGTCTTTCACATAAGTTGAAGAGAGATCGATAGAAACATCATTTGACCACGTGTTTTGTTTTCATCTCACTTCAACTTATTTGCAAGCCATAAGATTGGTTAATGCTTGTTTTTCAGCAATGCACCTATTTCGATGATTTTTACGGTATATAGTAACCCAAATACTATAAGGCTATATGGCACCAATAAAATTATCCCATTGTGTAAAAGTTAATTTGACTATAATAGAAAATATCTGCTGGTTGCAAACCATCTGGCGGGCCCGTGCCGCTCTACCGTTATTTCTTTGACCAGGTTGGGATTTAAACAAATCTATCGAAACATGAAATGCAGATGGAACAAACGTTATTTTATTAACCCACCCAATTTGAAGCCGGACCTGGAATTCACAAGACCCAAATATTCGAACATGATTTATTACAGGGAATGCGCCTACCTGCAGATGTCACAAGAGATGTTAACTTGTGGTCAGCTGCTTTTATTGGTGCCATATAGCCTTATAGCATTTGGTCTACTATACGTGCAGTTATGAACCCCCACGACCTCCACCGAACACCGACTGTGTCGATTGCCTGTGTATTTCAAACGAAATTCTGCACTAATTCCCCACTGAATGGAATAAAAATAAAAATGTTTTCTTCTACCAATCAAAATCACCTTTATGTTAATACAAACAAATACAATCTTCAAATTACTTTAATTGCATCTAAATTTAAAGTAATTCTTAAGAACATTGTATTGTACACAAAACAACGCCATTTATTTACATAATTTTTTTAAAGATAATTAAAGAGATAAATGTACAATTTTCCCTTAAAATACAGAATAATATTCAACATTCAGGCATCGGATACGTAATTGGAGTTCTAGCAATTGCAATTTTCTGTTTAACCAAATAACCACCTAATATTTCCGCTACATTATGTGGTTGATCTTCATGTATAGCATGTCCAGATCTTGATAAAACTTGTAAATGGAATTTACCTAAAATTTTAATTCAACAAAAATTATTATTATTATTATTATCAATAAATAAATTACCCTGCATTTGACCGACAGTTAATGTTGTATCTAAACCATGTATATTAGCTAACATTAATAATTTCGGTATATGTATATCTAAAAATTTACGTGATAAACCTTTAAACCATCCAGACCAAAAATGTTCAGTTTTACTTAAATCAATACGCCATGTATATTTAATTTCATCATTTATTGTTTGTTGTATTGTACGTGGTGTTTTTGATAATGGTGGTTTATCACAATCATTATTCAATTTAATATCATTTTCATTTTCTTCAATAATTGTTGATGGTGATGGTGGTAATGGTTTACGAAATTCATTAATTGTATCAGATGAATTATCTGATTCGATTGTATTTATTTCATTTGCAGCTAAATTACCAGTTTCTATGCTGCAATATTTCATTAAATATTGCATAATAAATTTGTAATAACTTACTTTATTATTTGTCCAGGCATTGATACTTTTGCTGCTTCTATATTAAGAGTTTGACCACTTTTGTAGCTTGAAAAATACGTGAAATTAATTCAATATTTATGTGACGATATTGTTGTAACTTACCACCATTGGATACCGTGTTGGATTGATTTAAAATTAGCTGGCCGTCCTCTTAATATATTTTGCATTGATGATAAAGCATCTAATGCTGTACCTTCAACAATATCGATAACACACAAACATACTGGTGATTTTATTAAATATGATGCTTCAACAGCAACAGCACCACCCATACTATGACCGACGATTATCACAGGACAACAATCACCAAATAATTGTTCTACAATAAGACGGACATCCCTATAAATTATCAGATATCAAATCTTATCTTTTTTTTTTAAAACAATTAAAACTACTTCGCTAACGTATCCAGAGATAAATCACTATCATTATCTGTTTTAGTATTACCATGTCCACGAAGATCAATAGCGTATATTTGACAATCAATTAATGCTGTAATTTCAACCTGGAAAATACAGAATATATTTCTTTTCAATGAAAAATAATTCAAATGAACTACCGCAAATAATGCCCATGTTAAACCAGAATAACCGCCACCATGTAAACATATTATAATAGGTCCGGAATTTCCTTTTTTATAATAATTAAATGTACCACCATTTATGGTAACAGTATCTTGTTTATCGAAATATTGTGACCAATTTGTTGGTGAATAGTTCAATTGCGATGATCTAGGTCTATGGAAATCTGTTAATTTTTTTCCAAAAACAAATTAATTATATTTACATACCCAAAACGTTTCATATTACGACCCAATACGGTTTTACGTAAATTATTCATTTTAACAATTAATTAAATTAAATTAAAAAAATTACAATAAATTAGTTAAAATGTAGAAGGTACACGTAACCTCAAAATGTACATGTCCTTTATTGTTTCTGTTATAATTAATTACAACAATATCTCTATTGAAGTAACCATAGGTTTTTTTTAAACAATTTCAATAATAATTATTAATTTTTAATAAATTTACAACAAATTAACCCAATATGTAGAGATACCAATCACTGAACTCAATAATAACTGCACAACTGTCGACCACCTACATTGAGAGAGATGGAAAATTTGAATCATTTTATCTCTTTTTAATATACCGGGTACTATGAACTAACAGATAGAGAAAGGTAGATTTGGTGCCTATCTATTTCTCTTATTGTATACCACTCCCACATACTTATATATAAATATACCGCGCAAGAGAGGTTTCCGACACCAGAAATAGTGGATGTCGCCATTTTGATGCTTCGTTGTCTGAATTGTTAGTTGTAAATTGAAATATCCCTAGTGAACGGCTACTTTTTGCGCGCGGGACAATTGAAAATGACAGAATTGGAACAAAATGATGCAATTGTAATAAACAACCCAGACACACAACGAGACTGAAGCATCAAAATGGCGTCGATTCTATCTCCTTTTATTTCCTGCGTCAAATGATTGCGCATACGTTCAAAATCGGTATAGTTATTTTAAGTATATGATCACTCCACATACTATCTAGGACCTATTTTAGTCCAAAGAGTATACTCTTTGTTTTAGTCTTTCATATATGAAAATAGTACCCATTAGTGGAGCTAAATTTCAACATATACGATGCGTGTATTCTATTTCTTAATTGATAGGGGTTTTATAATACACAATGTTCAGAATGGATTTACAAAATATTAAGTGTCAAACAGAGAAATTTATAGTCCCGTACCATCTGTTTGTTTTGGTTTCATGTTCGCTGGTTCAACACAAGAACTGTCATCCCACTAGCTGTTTCTCTACAGGACTGGATTCACCAATACTTTAGGTTTGTGATGAAAGTGGTTATTCATAAAGGCGATCAGCAAGATCACTGCCATCTTTATGTCTACCTGGCCCTTAGATTACAGTTGGTCCACAAGCAGGGACTCAAACCTTAACCATAAAACCCCCTATTTGAACCCTAAACCCTTTAATTTTTGTAAGGGTTTTTAAGGTTCAAGAAATTATTCTTCTTTTGATAATTAGCGCCAAAACACAAGCGCCGGAGTCGCGCGCCACAAGCCAGGGGGCCCAAATTACAATGAAAAAATATATTTTTCATGATAAATTTCATATTTGGCGTTTGATATAAAATATAAGAATATATTTTGTGGTTTGATTAGATAGTTTTAATTTTATTTATTTAATTTTATATTTTAATTAAAAACCACAATATGAGCATGGATTTTTGGTTTTCACATAGAGTTGACAATAGCTGATTTATTTAAATGGGCCCTAATAACTTTGTAGCCCCTCAGGCCCCTCTATTTTTTAATCTCGACTTAAAGTCCACTTTGCTCTAAATCAACCTTATGTTTTTGTACATAAAGTTCATTCTGATAAAATAAAATTTATGTGCGTGACAAATTGAGATGGGTCATAGCCTCAATGCATGCCATAGTTGAGAATAAGGAAGCAAAGTTAAACCGGCCCTCAGTAAACCCCAATACACTTGCCAGTAAACTCTTACTAGATAGAAATTCCCGGTTTTGATGTTTTCCAGTATGTAGATAAGGGACTAGATTCTAAAGGACACGTGTTTTTCCATTCGTGGCCATACTTAAGTTTAAGACAGAAAATGGGGGTTGATGTTCAAAATCAGTTTTTCCCAATAATTTCTAAAATGACGTAACATTTTCTGGGTATTATTTGGAGATAAGGCTATAAGCATTTTTTTTTTTAAAGAAACAAACTCGGAGCATGGAGGCGCTAAGTTGCATCTTGCGACGAACCTTAGGTCCGGTTCTGGAAACATCACAGAGTATGGAAAACGTTGCTCAGTTTAACAGGACGTATATTCAACAAAAATTTCTGTACACTTACGTTTAATAAGTTTTTTCTTTATCCTTTTAGTTGTAGAGAATAAAATAAAGTCTCTGATGTAGTTTGTTTTATCTTTATCTACCCTTAATCAAGACTTTAACAAAATTTTAGGGTTAACCCAAAAAAACCCTAACCATAACCCTAACTTTTATTTTTATTCTGGAGAAATCTTTAAAGAAACCCTATCCCAAAAACAGGAATTTGGGTTTACTTGAACCTGAACCATAACCTTAATTCATA
>JAZBGY010001386.1:0-22955 GCA_037414755.1 Lydus trimaculatus | reverse complement strand
TAACTTGTTCTTTCTCTTTATGGGCGGTACTACGTTGGGCCGCTTGAAACATATTTAATGTAGTTGCAAATTCATCTTGTAATCGTTCTCTTTGCATCTTCCTTTGCCGTTGTTCAGATTGTGATGTTGATGGCGGTATTGTATTAAGATCTTTAATATATCCATTTGTATCTTTCACTAATTGTTGTGTATAATGTTGAATTGAATGCCTACAATTCACTAATAATAATAATACATTTGCTTTTTTTAATGCAATAAATTTAATAATTTTACAATTGTTTCCTTAATTCAGGTGAATCCTGGTGTGTACCAATTTGATTAACCATTCGTTGCATTGACAACACTACAATAATACCCAATTATGGATCATTTATAAAAATAGAAAATAAATTAATAATACCATTCTGGGATATTTTCTGTATGCTAGTGCCGATGGTTTGGGCTAGTTTTTGGAAATCTTGCTCCCTATTCTGTGCCCCATTCTGATAAGAGTAACTCTCCATTGTGTTTCGTTTTTATATCTCTAGATAAAATTTAAATATTTTCACATATATGTTTATAAACCCTATAATAAAATGATTTAATGTTTATATTTAATAAATAAATAAATTAATTAAAGAATTACCTTTATTATGAACAATTATTGGAGAAACAATTAAAATTTTTGATCTAATTTAATCGATAATTTATAAAAAGTGAGTCACCAACGTTTTCTGACAGATGTCAAATTTGACATTGACTAGCAGCATTGACAACATTAAATAATTAAAGACCCAATGTACGTTATTTGTGTATATATCTATTGTCCCATAGAAATCGACCCTTATTCTTCTATCATGCATACAGACTATTATATACCGTTTGCTACCTTCTTAAATATCGAACTAGGGTCGCGTTTATCACTGAAGAAAGTAGGCGCGTATCTAGGGATCACTGAAAAGAAGGACTTGTACAAATGCATGTGTCTTGATTGCATGAAATAAGTAAGTAATTAGCGGATACTAATAATTGCTATTCCCTTGGACAGTCAAATTCTAAAGTTATAAACAGGATGCAGTAGTAGGTATGCTTTTGACAGTGGCACAGAAAAAAAGTGTAATATGAGATAGAATCATGTAAGTACTCGAGCTTTAGAGGCTCTTAATGCACCTTTGAAAAGTTTAGAAAGTTTAGAAAATTACATTTTTGTTTCTAATCGTAACAATCGAAAGTGTACGTAACCAATATAATGGGACATCCTGTACTATATCAATCAAACGTAGTATTATGCATTTTTAATATGCGTAAAAATAAATAATAAACTGTATATAAAGTATATATTTAATATTATTACAAGTATGAAAAGTTATACTGAAAAAACAAACAAACAAAACATACTTTTAACTTGAATTTTTTCAAAAAAAAAAGAAAGAAGAGAAAACAACAAATAGGTAACACAGTTTAAAGCTGCACTCAATCACTCTCTTTAATTTGATTGATCTCACGAATAGTAATTTCAACCAAATCTGTAGTATTATTGATATCTTTTAAATATACACAAATTCGTACACATAACATGACTAGCTGATTTACATCATTACTACGCGAATCTGAAAACAAAATAGAAACAAAGAAATGAATACAAATCCATAAACACAAAACAATAGTAATAACTACGTGTATAAATGAATTTTAAAGCGTTTTTTTTTTCTAATTGTAAGAATGAGCACAAATTTTTGAGAAAACGACAATACGTTCAACCTCCAAAAGATTCTTCGTTGTTATTCCTCATCTTTAGCCATCCTTCCAGTAATATACGAATTTTAACACCAGGAAAGTTTCGTCTTTTGAGGCGATTAAGTCATCATTGTGTTCCAGAACTTCATTGACCGACAAGCGTTATCATGAACGCACGAACCAACTTCATCGGACAATCCTTTGCCAGTAAATTGACGTTGTTTTCGACTAATTTCTTCATTAATTTGCAACAATTGTATTAACAGCCTTCAATATTCCATCAGATATACAGCATGACCTTATTTGAGTGAACATTGTGCTTCGGTGTACATGTTGCTGACTTATTAGTGGCATTTCCTATATTGATGTCAACCGGTGCAGTAATTCATGATGTCACCCCTTTGACTCTTTCTCCTTCAATATTATATGAGCAACAAAAATTTTCCGTTTTCATTTTTGACGCTTTTCGCTTATTTTAATGGAATTAACGCAAAATTCACCGTTTTTGAGAAGAATCTTTGGATAAAGTGTTTTGTGATTAGAAAATATGGATTAAAGAGATCTTCAACAAACAAGAAAGGGCCATTGAAATAAAAGGCTTACAATTGTGAAATTGGCTTAAATGTAGTTTTTCAACATACGTTGGAAAACCCTGACGATGGTGTCACCCCCCTTAGTGATGCCACGTCTGCAACTCTTATTGTGGAAGTAAATCCATTTTTTGTGACCAGCCACAGGAAAGACCTTCTTTGTTGTTTGTTGTACAAGTTTCTTCATCACATGGTCGTCTTGTGTATTCTTCTAATTCAATTCGTTGACGCCCATTTTACTCCCTTGTATTGTCCATAAACGATTCGAGATAGTTTGTTGTGTAACTCCAAACATTTTAGAAAATTTTGTTTTTTTTGTAACTGATCCACATCCTCATCTAGCAATGCTTGCAAAGGAATATCTTCAGCCTTTGTAGTGGCATCATTACATTCATGATCCTTGACAACGAAATCACCGTCTCTAAATCATGTGAACCAAAAGCCACACACGTACTTTTGGACAAAACATTAACCATAAGAATAGAATAAATTGAAGCAAATGCTTTTGTAGCGCTTTTTCCTTACTGAAAATTGTAACGAATAAATTAAATAATACTAGCAATCGCCTTATATAAAAGGACAAAAGGGTAGGAAGATGTTCGGATTTAAAAAAAAAAAAAACGCTTTAAAACTTATTTGTACACCTAAAGCTTCAAATAGACCTGAACGTTGTGCCGAACAATAAATAGAACAGCAAACCAGTTTGGACGGGTCCATAAACGCGTTTGCAAACAGATATACAAATCCTACCTGTTTGCGTGTGCGCTGGCGGTCGATCCATCAATTTCCGTTTTTTTTTTGTTTACATCAAAGCGAGTGAATGCGTGGAGACGCAGTAAGGTTTATTCTTGTTTTATTGTAATTTTGTGTATTATTATTATTATTCTTTATTATTTATGTAATTATATGGTAAACGTATAGGTAGGTATTTGAGACAGCCAGGCCCGTAAAGAGGGGGTACAGCCGGTACAAATTACAGAGGTCCGGAATGGCACCCGATGTCGTTGTAATTGTAATGAAACGTCATTTTTTGGGGCTTGTGGATGAAATGTACTGGGGCCTAGTCTGGCTCTTGGCGGATCTAGAGATAGTAGCAATGGTGTGGTCTGAAATGTTTTCAATTAATTAGTGTGTATCAACAATACCAAACTGTCAACATTCTCTGCATTTCTTTTTGTATATAAATGTGTTTGCCACCATCTTCTCGATTTTTATCGTTTTTTCTTCGTGAATAACGAATATAAATATACGCAACTGCAGCTTGTTTACAAAAAACTCTGGGAACATCAGAAACCTGTTCCGTTCATCGTTCAGTTCGACGAAATTAATGTCCATTCACCGTTCGCTTTGATATTCGGTTCGTTGTTCTCAGGGCCGCCACGTGCGGGTGGCAAAGTTGTGCCCCGCACAAAGGCGCCTCGTGAAGGGGCGCCATTTCGAGACAATAAATAATTATTTATTTATTATTTTCATAAAATGATGTTAAATAAGTGAATATATAAACATTAAAGCTGATCATCCATCAGGTCGATGGAGCGGCGCGCGGCAGAGCGGTTCCGCTCTGGGGTTCTCGTTAGACTTCTCCAAGTCGACTGCACGCCCTGTATACACAGGACATTTCAATCGAAGGGAGCCAAACTGCATAATAAACATCATTGGTGATTTATTTAACCAAAAATTCTGAAACAGGTCAATTTTCGTTTTGAGGGAGATACATTTTAATGTCAAATGTGCTTTTGCTGCCTCAGCCTCCTACAGCAGGCAGCTCCCGACTTAAGAATCTTAAATTGTAAGGGCAATTGAGTGACCCCTCATTTGAAAGGTCTCTTAATTCTCTATTCAACGGTTCAAATTGTTTTTGAATTTTTCGAACTTTCTTTTTATAAAAATGTTGATTCATTAGTTTATTGATTTAAAAGTTTACATTATTTATCAAATTACGCGCTATGGAATTCCGACTTAATAGTAACCTTTCAATAAGACTGAAGTTTTATCAAATAAGTCGTTGATAGAATATTGTAGTTTTTTTTGAAAAAAATTCAGTTTAATTTGAAAATTCTGTTTCATGGGGGCGCTGAAATATAACTTTGCACAAAGGAGCTTCGTACCCACGCGGCGGCACTGGTTGTTCTATTTGTCCTTCAGCACAATATTCAGGTTTGTAGACAGTGCAATAATAATGACTTACTTAGAAATTCAGACAAATCTTCTATAGCTTTCATGAATTGTTTAAGAACAAGATCTTCAAAAATAGTAAACCAATATTTCTTGAAAATATTCATACATTGTTCCATATTAGATGGTGGTGTTTTAAACATATCCATATCTTTCCAAACATTACCATAAGCATCTTGAGCAGCTTTACGTATAATTGTTGAACATAATGATGTCATTTTATCTAAAATTTGTTGGAATTTATTCAATGGTTGTTTTTGGGGCTTCTTCAATAATTGTTCGATAATATCGCCATATGAACAAACTGGTATAGAAGAAAATTGTGCTTTTAATTTCAAATTAATATCATTGGTTAGAAATACCTGTAATAATTATAATTAATTAAAGAAATTGTTGTAATTAATAATACAAATATACCATATTGTTGTATTTTTGTTTAACTTGAAGACAACAAGCTAGAATCTTATCATCAGCTGATTTTCCTGTATTTTTTTGTTGGCAAACTTCTTCAACACTCTGTCCTATAATATGTTGATTTTTCTCTTGTAACATTTTCGAGATGTATCTATTGGCATCTTGTGCTTTACGTCGTAAACAACTATCTTTGAAATAATTCAATTCTTCAACAACAATCCATGGAATATAGATTACAATCATTGGAGGTTCTGTAATATTTTGTTTGTTTTTTTGGGGAGTTCAATAATTAATTTTAAAATAACGTTTACCGAAATTGTCAGTCTCTATAATAGATTTAATTGTATCAAGATGTGATAAGAGAATATTCGAATCAACAACAATATGCAATTTTGAAGTGAAATCAGGTGAACTTGTAGCAATCGGTATACAACTATCATCTTCATCATCGGAACACTAAAAATGAATTTTATAGAAAAAAAAAGCAAAAACCGTAAAATTACAGCTTACACTCCATTCCATTCGATCATCATTATTTGTTTGTAAATCTGTTGAAGGTTGTGCAAATTTCTTCAAAGAATTTACAAAATCTTCTGCTGAATAATTTTCTGTAGTTTTACGGAAATTAAAACAGCCAACTGTAGTGGATGTTGTTGAAAATCCAAAAACAGTTGCATCTGTTGATAAATTCGGTTTCTTTTCGACTAGATCACAATCATTTTTTGTTTTTGTATCATCATCAACAGCATGTCGTTTATTATTTGTTTTGATTTTATTAATTCTACTACGTAAACCATTGATTGTTTTACCAACACCCTTTTTTAATGTTGTTTGTAATTGTTTTAATCGTTCATTTGCAGTCTTATTAATTTTATTATCATTTTGTACATTTGATGTTGATTCATGGCAATTGTTATTATTGTTGATTGGTTGTTTTTCCACAACATCTTCATTTAATGCTGTACGTAATCGTTTTAATCGGTCATTTGCCAAATTCTTTTTACGTTTCTGCCCATGTCTATCATTATTATTATTATTATTATTATCTACTATATTATTCTTGTTAACGAAAACAGGAAAATTTTGGTTGGAATTATTGGTTTTGTTATTATTTGAATTTGTACCATGTCGACGTATTGCATGTAAAATCTTACGGTTTGTCTGATTCGTGGACATTGTCACTGTGGAAAATTTAAATTTTTATTATTAATTCTTTCAATCCCTAAACGAATTTCAACGAATTCTTTATGAAAGAAAAACAAATTTGCAACATTATTAAATAAACAAAAACCGTCAAAAATTAAATTATTATAATCAACTGTGCAACTATAGATATCAACCAACAGATAAACACAATGTTGGTATTACAGATAACTGTATAAGCGACCAATTTGCAATTTTTCTATTTATCTCTAGTAAATATTAATAAAAATAATTAAAAAAACAGCCTACAAATTCAGTAACCTTAATAATGTTTAAACAAGAGAAATAATAATTTAATTGCAACATAATTTATTTGATTCTAATTTTTTTTGTTAATTAGAGCTACAAATAAGTCATTTGATGTGAGAGTCCTCTAGAAAATTGGCGGGAATTTTATCAACAAGAAAAGCGCACTTTTCAAAATTCCTCCGTATACAAAGATTGATTAAATTACTGTGATCAAATTTGGAAAATTTTCTGTTTGGGTTATATTTTCGATTAGGGTTTTACAAATGGGGGATACGGCGGGTGCTCCACATGTGGGCCTATCAGTTATGGGGCCCCAACATAATATACGGACTGAAGTGTGAGGTGTTTATTTATTGATTTTTTTGATCCTAACATGTACCGATATAATTTAAGTAAGAACCCCATGTGCATTTTTGCACCCGGACCCCCGATTATATTTACACGTCCCTGTTTTTGGTGTATTTGGAAGACTACAAGCTACAATTACATATTACATATATCGTGGACGTTCTAAATTTTTTGTTATTTTAACATCCTATATATCCTTCATAGTTTGTCTGACACACCGGCAAAACCGAAGCCGGCGTCGGCGTCGGTACGGTAAAAATGTCGGTCCGATTTCCGAGACATACAGCAAGAGAGAATCTCAACCAACCGGCCGCCAGTCGGAACAAAAGGTCTCCTGATGTTGGATACTGTCGGGTAACCGTTCCACCAGGAAATCAAATACGTACATACACATTCATCTCTCCTTAATTTTTGAAATAGTGTGTAGAAACTTTCTTCTATAATTATCTAACTCTAATAACGCCTGTATCCGGTATTTCCATGCAGCACTTTTATTTTTCCGTCTTTGATTCATTAATAACAGAATATGCTGTTTATTGCAGTCATCAATGCGGCCCCTATAGATTATCAATAATGTTGTGCAATATTTCGTATTGTGCAATATATTGAGAGGATCAAAACAAGTTTGATATTTATTGTGGGGGTGTGTGAAAACAAGTGCGTCATATTAGACGATCTGGCAAAGTGGCAGAAATCTGTCGATAACTGCCTTCATCTGACACAGTTATTAGACATATCTGAACGCTTGATCTGAACATATCTGCCTGCTGAAATCGACACATTTCTGCCACTTTGCCAGATCGTCTAGGAGCACCTTAAGGATGTAGATGCAGCAAATTTTAGATGAGTTAAACTTGTTTGCTATCGATGGTAATAATGATGACCAATCAATCAACATATTTATGGTATTTGGTCCAACATTTAGGAACGTTTTGGTATACAAAAATCCAAGAATTTTATCAATTGGACGTTGATAGTTGTGTTGTTAGTATGTAAAGAATGAACAACAGGCGGATTAAAGAAGAAGATATCCGCGGAGTTGCGTAACTAGGAATTTTGGGCCCTTATGCAAAAGTACTCTAGGACCTCCCATTCTTTTAATATTAACCAAACTCCTTAGAACCTTTAACTACTGCAACTCCTATTATTACGCCCCCTAAACTTCTGGACCCTTACGCATTGCGTGCCCGGGCTTACGCATAGTTATGCGACTGTGTCCGCGATACCAAAAGTTATTAGAGCTACAATTAGTGATAATATATTAGAAAATTGGCGCTTATTATTTAAATATAAACGATTAGTTTATTTTATTTGTCAAATATGCATAAACAACTATTTATACTAGCGATTCCTTTAAAAATTTATGTGAAACACGACACAGACTCAATTAACATTTATTATAATGAGAATCAATATGCTAATTGGGTATTTCACAGAAAAATCGAGTTGGAAAAATTACCGGCTAAAGTGAATAGACGTATAGATAAAAAAAATGTTGCATAAATTTGCGGCTTGCCCCACCAGGACCCAGTTGTCCCATTCAACAATGAATTTACATCAGTATTATATATAAAAATTGTTTTGATATAAATATTATCCTTCTGTTGTTATCTCTATATTGACATCCTCGATATATGTTTGCGCTAATTAAATTAAAACATAAAAAGATAGTTTCTGTCTATCAACAATAAATGTATAGAATATGTTGTATGTAAATAAAAAAATTATAGAAAAATTATTAGTGTTGAACCATAGAACGAAAATTTAAAAAAAAAAATGTGTAGTGTTAGTCCAATCGAAAGTACTTCTGATTTAATTCTACATAATGAAGGTGATGATAATGATGATAATTATATTACAAAAGTATTAAATGAAAATGATATTTGTAATAAAACTGTACAATTTGATAATGTGGCTATGAACATACAAAATTCTAGTGATGTGATTATTGGGCCTGTTACACAATTTAATGGACCTGTTACAATTTATCAAAATAGTATACCGACCATCCAAAATAATTGTAAGTATTGCCTATATTCTATTTATATTTTGATCATCGACAATCATAATAAAACAACAAAAATGAAGGTTGTCGAAGTATATTTACGTATACTTAAGCTGATGATATCTTGAAAATAATTAACACTGCGACCTTCACTTTTTGATTATAGTTGTTGCTGTTTTTTTTTTTTTGTTTTTTGTTGTTGACCAGTTTCTGTGAATTGAAATAAATATAATCATAAATCGCAGAAATACTTAATGAGTTATTAATAAAGATTTGAAATTGTTTGAAATAAAAATCTTGTGTATATTTTCACAAAATGGATTCTCTATCAAAACATGTAACAAATATAGAAATGTTTATATTACATGTTTCATACATAACCGTCATCAGTACAGGTGCAGCTGTTTAGAAATATAGACCTTATAATTCTTGTTTAATACCTTTAATTTATCATAAAATGTATTTAATTATTGTTCGATCTTAATGAAGTTAATTAGAGTTAAATCGGCACGATCTCGACAAAGGAACAACCTGGTTTCGAGAAAAGGTCAGAATTTAAACAAATCTCGTCCGCACACCCTAAATAACCATTACAATACGTTTTAATGTTTATATTTGTTGATTTCAGCCAAATTAACAAAATCTGAGAGTACATCATCTGATAGTCAACCGTTACCTGAGAAACCTTCAATCACCTTCAATCGACAATACCTGAAATATGGTGCAATACCGTTATCATTGCTCATTCTAATCACTATTAGTGTAACAATTTGGGTGATATTGAACAATGATAGGACAACATCAAAGAATGAAGATGATAATTATGATGATTCTACATTAGGTACACATAAAGTGTTTACAAGAAGTTTATGGGGTGGTCATCCACAACGTTCAGGACTTAAACCATTACTACATCCAACAAAATTAGTTATAATTTCACATACAGCACAAGATTTTTGTAATACAATCCAACAATGTTCATTACGTGTTAAATCAGCACAAGAATATCATATGAGTGAATTTGATTCACCTGATATTGGTTATAATTTTTTAATTGGCGGTGATGGTAATGTGTATGTTGGACGTGGATGGGACTATAGAAATTTCCATGGTTTTGATTCAATTGGTATATCATTTATTGGTAATTATATATTTAATGAATTAACTAATAGTATGATTGAATGTACGGAATTATTACTTGAATCTGGTATTAAACAAAATAAATTAGATAAAAATTATAAAGCTGTTGGTCATAATCAAACATTTGCTACATTAAGTCCTGGTAATAATGTTTATAAAATTATCAAAAAATGGTCACATTTCTCACCAGATCTAGTACCTAGACAGGGCTGAATTTTTGAGATAGACAGGACAATTATAAAGCCATCCATACGAACTTGTAATAATTGACTGTTTAAGAATCTGTGCTCCAATGTTTTTAGAGCATTAGAGGAAGCAGTAAATAACAGCGCTTGTAAAATAGGACATTATGAAACGAGCATTTTAAGATGACAAAAGTGCTCTGTATAGTAATTTTTGAAGTTTGAGGATGTACCTTTCCTATGAGTTACTTAATCTTATCATAATATTTATTGTTAGTGAAATTGTTAAGTTTTGTTAATGAGAAACAATACCGTTTCTAATTTGTTATAGTCATTGTTGAACATCAAGAAATAGTACGATGGAAATAACTTTTCCGGCCTAGTTTGCAAATACGATCTGATTCGATTTGATTTCAATATGGTTGGATAAAAGGCGGTATATAGAACTCATAGGAAAATTATACTCTACAACTTCACCAGTTGGTAATGCCGTTAGAAAAGTTACCCTTCCTAGACATCGGGCCCTCTCAAAAGTCCAGCCGGCTCTGTATATACGTATATATATATGGTTGTTTGAAAGATTAATTTAATTATGATTATTGTCATTGATACTAGTCAATGTATTGAAATAATTAGCTTTTGCTTGAATAATTATTATATTACAAAAATAAACCAAGTTTTATCTTATCTTATTTTTCCCTCGATATTATGAGTTGGTTTATGTGGAAAAATAGAAAATGTGATCTCATTGTTTTAGATTTTATAATTTGTATAAAGTTGTTTGTATTTTGTAATTATGATCAGTAAATAAATTTGATAAAAAAAAAACAATATTTGTTTAAGTATATTTTTTATATTTTAAATTAAAGCATTGATAATATTTTCAAAATATAGACATCCTAGATAGTACGCCAATGATTCAGTCATGGTCAACAAGAGAAAATGGAATTTCCAACTAATCATTCCGATTGTATTATAAAGAAAATAATAAAATAAGCATATAATGGAAGAATTTGGTAGATGGGTGAGGTCAATTTATAACGGTTAACCATGGAATTAATACAAGAACCATGACCATATACCTTTCTTTAAGAATTCTCCATCTTTACCAGCTTCATTTATTTAAATTTTCTATACGAGTGAAAAGCTCTCTTTAAGAAATCCATTTGAGGACCTTGATATATGCAATTACTTTTAATTACTGTTGATATAAAAAAAAAAACAGAACGATCTTTTTAATGATAATTGCCACGGAAGCGATACAGGTTTCCATTCGATTTCATTTTTGTTGTTCTAGAAGTTGCGATAATTTTTATAAGTATGTCCCTTATTGTGGTCGATACAAGCATGACAACTGTCTGTAATAGAGTTGCAAATGCGTCCGATTATCTCTGTGTAAATGCCTAAAAGTGTTACGAAAATATGATGCTTTTCTTATACCTTCCAGAGAAAAGTCATATGGGGTTAAATCCCATAATCCTGGTGGCCAATGTGAAGTTCCTTGACGACAAACGATTTAACGGAAGTTGCATTCAAGAATCAGCGTTACCATCCATCCTATTGGCAAATTATCTCCGTACCATCTATCAGTTTTGATTACTATATAATTATGATTTATAAACTTTGAAACTTGCATATAAGAAGATGTCCCAATGCCATGCGTTTTCTAGAGTATATACGGCTAACGGCATTACACATCCAATGACGCACGTATTACTTGATGCAAGTTTGAGCTTGTATTTTCGTTTTAATTTTAATAAACACGAATCTAGGTAAATTATTTCAAAAAGCAATTCTTCGAATGCAATTTTTCGAAGAAAGAAAGTATTCTAAGAACAGTGTTTGCGGTTCTTCGAACGACCAATTCTTCGAAATTCAGCTAATGATTAGCTGTAGTGGTTGGAGTTGGGCTTATAATTCGCACATTACTCTTATTCATCACATGTAACGTAAGAGAAAGCCGCATCAAATGCACTTTCAATGTGTTTCTTAACATCCCAACAAAAGGGCGCTTTTTCCACTTTTGCCAGTGCCTGATTTAGAGATACCGTACAATAGCTTTCTTTATCTTTTGTTCCATTTCATTATATGAAACAACAATATATTTCCAGAGAAGACCTAAAAGGTTGTAAATTATTTTGGGGCCACTTGGCTTGGAAGGTCTTTAATGTAAACATAAAATGCATGTGTCTTAACGTTAGAGAGATGCGGGAGAAAGAGAAACAGAATATGAACTAAAGCCGTTTGGGTTCCTCAACTATCGGTAGTAGCCTATTCTTGGTCTATCGGCATACTTATAAAATTTGGGGTCATACCTAAATAACCCACTCAGCGAGAGTTTTATACAGACTAACACAAGACTTGTTCACTTGATCAGTAAGTGTGATGAAGTCATTACAATCAATCCTAAAGCTTCCATCCAGCTGCATCCAAGATAGCTGGCTAAGAGCACATATACAGATCGAGACAGTTCATCTAGGAACATAGGAGAAACTACAAAAACCGAGACAATCTTATTGGCCTTCGTTTGAGTTGAAAAGAGATGGCTGGTGGAATCTTTGTAATATTATCCACTCTCAACACTGCCCTCTATGTTTCTAGATGGAATGTCTCAATCTGTATGTGAGCCGGTTCATCTGCGTCCCGCATGGTAGCAAGGGAAAAGTGGAGCAAGAGTCTGGTATTCAGCAGGCGGCCTCATAGAGCTTAAGGTGGACCTCTTCTTCAACGATGTTCCCCCGATGAAATTCTACTGGCCGGATAAACACTGCTTCCGGGCGTTTCCTATTACTCACACAGGGGTCCGCAATAATAAAACGAAAACAAGAATTAGACAACATTATCACACTGATTGTAAAACACTTGTAAATGCGTTAATCTTGTGATAAGTAATTTTAAACAAATACTTATTTATACTTTTCTGATAACTTTCGAGAACAAAACAATAAAAAATGTTCGCTGTAGATTCAAAAACAATATGTTATACCCTGCAAAATTTCGATTTATTTCTTTATCATCTTGTAAATAATTGAATGCGTGACTTTCTTTAGCTTAAGGGCATTAATGACCTCCATGCCGGCCCTGCCCATATATGACAAATTTTTCTATTGTTGTAAGATTTGATGAACAATTATGAGAAATTTAGTAATTTAGGGGGAGGATTTTGATATTTCTAATCATACAAATATTTAAACCAGATCCACATATCATGGGAATAAAATAATACTATCTAGAATTACAATTTTATAGAATTTGAAAAAACGTTTTTAATTTTTACAACAGTTGTTGTACAGCAATGTTTCTACAAAAAACAACCACAACTGATAATCTTGACCTATTCACATCAAATGAGCAAAGTAAGTTTATTTATAGATTAAAAAATTGATAAATTTAATTACAATAAGAAAACGTATATATTTCAGTTTCAAATGATCGCATTTACCGTTCTGGACCATTTGTAAAATTCATAATGTCGCATCATATAAAACGACCTTTAATTTTTCTATTTTTACTAATGATTTGTTTAATAATTTTTGGTGGAATTTTTCTAATTATTCATACAACACCTGTTGATGAATCTAATGATGATAATACAATCGATATTTTCACAAATCAATCAATGTTAATTATTGAAAATGAATTTCTAATCAATCACAAATATACAGATGCAGAAATTCTACAACATCCAACAAAATTAGTGATAATTGCACATACAGTAACGAATTCTTGTTATAACATCAAACAATGTTTGAAGATCATCTCATCAATACATTTCTATCATATTTCAAATAAAAATACATCGATGATTGGTTATAATTTTTTAATTGGCGGTGATGGTAATATCTATGAAGGACGTGGATGGGATCTTAGAAATTTTTCTAGAAACAATTCAATTATTATTAGTTTTATTGGAAATTATGTTGTAGATGAATTAACACAAAAAAACATCCATACAGCACAGTATTTATTGAAACGTGGTGTTGAATTGGGGAAATTATCGCAAAATTATGTATTGGTTTGTCATAATCAAACAACACCAACTTTAAGTCCTGGTAGAAATATTTATAAAATTGTAAAAACATGGAAGCATTTTTCATCGGAAAAGCTATTCAAATAATAATAGCTAGGCTGATTTAAAATTCAATAATGTGAAATTGATAAAGCATAGGTATAGCAATTTGCAGAACCTGTTCGGTGAGTTTTGTTGTTATTAATTATAGAAACCAGTGGTGGAGTTAATTGTTTATTGATAAACAAATAAATAAACAAATACACAATTGTCCTAATTTATTTGTAAAATCTGAATTTGTATTAAATTATTTTCTAAAAACAAGTCTCATCTTTTCTACTTTATTTGTTTTGTTTTTATGGTAATTTATAATGATGATAATCATAATATAATTAAAATAAATTTGTTTAATTATATGTGATTGTTAGAATGTGACGCTACTGATGCATTAACAACATTCAAAGCACGACAACACCAAGGAATTTTTTAATAAACATTGCGCAGTGTATCAGTCTATCGTTCACTATCCTTTCAATTAACAACAAATCCTGCTATTATTCTTAATTGTTATCAAAATTAATAAATGTGATAAATCAGCAGGAATGGTGTCAACTGAACGAACAATATCCCATCAACCAACAACCAGTGGTGATAATTACCAATTAGATACGTGTAGTACTTTATCATCAACATATCTTGATGGTGATGTTGATGATGATGATATTGATGGTACGATTGCTTTAAATAATAATCAAAATGAATTGCCGCCATTTGGTAATATATCGGTAGTGAATTCTAGTGATGTACATTTCGGTAATAAAACGTTTTATGAAGGACCAGTGACGATTAAACAATTTTTATGTACAAATGGTACAGTGCCTTGTGATATAGATAGTGATGGTACTACACCGCAAGCTGAAATTGTACTTGATCCACTTGCCGTTAAGGCAGGTTTAGATAATTTAGGATTTTTTAAAAATGACCAACAAATCGATAATAAAGATTTGGTGATTCGGAATAAACAACAAGAACAACAACAACAACAACAACAGGAAGAGTTGCCTAAAGGTATTGTTTGTTAACAGAAAATCAATAGTTTTGTTGACTTTTGTAGCAAAAACAATAGAATTTTGTAATATTTGTATTATGATATCTATTATAAATAGAAACTATATGTACTTCAAATTGTTTTTATTTTGTGGAAAATATAATGAAATTTTCCTAATTGTATTTTAAAACATCAACAACTTTCTAATTTGTGGCCTTTAAGCAATTTACACTGGAAATATTGACGTCAGTGCATTTGTACTAAATCCATTTTTTGAACTAAATTCCTCAAAAAAATAAAAATTAATTTATCAATCAACATTTGAACTGTACAGATTCAGATAAATATCGTCATAAATTGTTAACAAACATTGCTATAACTATAAAATAAAACCTTGAATTAAATTAGCGGTTATTCTAATATACAACTTTATTTTTTTTTTTCAACAAAATATTTAAATTTGATTTATAGGAGTCGACAAATTCTACAAGTTTTTCCAAGAAAACCATGTGATCCTAGTCAGTTTTCTTGCCATATTGATGGTCTCCTTAGCAATTCTAATGATTGTCCTATTAACGAAACATGGCCCTGTTGCAATACCCCCAGATTCTGATACTTCAACAACTGGTGATAGTGATGAAGGTGGTCAAATACAGCCTGTTCCAGCACCTGTTGGTAAATACTTAAAAATTATTTATTCAATAATACTTGATGGATACTTGTTTGACCTTCCATAACGTTTTTTCTGCTTTTGTTCAGATCCAACAACAAATACGACGATCAACACAAAACTCAAGCTCGTCAATCGTTTGGAATGGTTGGCACAACCACCTGTTCATCCAGCTAATCATCTAAAAACCCCAGTATCTTTAATAATTGTATCACATACAGCATCAGCGAATTGTTCATCACAAGCTCAATGTATTTTACAAGTACGTTTAACACAAACCTTCCATATAGAAAGTCGTGGTTGGTGGGATATTGCGTATAATTTTCTAATTGGTGGTGATGGTGAAGCGTATGAAGGACGTGGATGGCAATCTGAAGGTGCACACACTTATGGTTATAATAATCGTAGTTTAGGTATATCGTTTATTGGTACATTTAATACATATTTACCAACAAAAGCGCAAATTGTTGCTTTTAATTTATTATTGAAGAAAGGTGTTGAATTGAATTATATTACAAAAGATTATAAATTGATGGCAGCTAGACAATTTCAAACAACACAAAGTCCAGGACAGGCTTTATATGATTTGATGAAATCTTGGGATCATTGGGCAGAAACACTTTAATTCATTTAATGGATAATAATCCAAGAAAATTTGTGATAAATATTGCATTAACAGCGATGTATGTTTGTTATAAAAGACTGATAGTTTCTAGAAAATATTTTGTAAATAATGAGCGTATTTCATTTGTTTTAAAAATGATGTAAACTCTAATAAATTTTATTACTTGTTACGCAATGGCTGTTAAAGCTGAAATATATGTTCGAAAATAAACAATTGTACCTTGTTCTTATTTGTCAATGGATTTTTACTGCCAATATAAATCTTTTTATATGTGAAAAAAATTGAACGCGAAAGTTAGTTCAGTTAAAGGTTACGTTTTACAGTAGACTCCGCTTAACTGGTCAACCCTCACTTAAACCGGCCTCATCGTTTCAGCCGACAACACTCTCTTCAACCACAATGATTATCTGATTTTTGTGAATTACAATCTCAGAGATAGGAGAAACTCGAAATTTCAAGTAACTTATGACAACTTCCACTAAATCAAAAGTCTTCATTCCTATAGTCGTGTGGACAGGAAATACAAACGTTCCATGTTCGTTGGATGTGGACGTAGTTTTAGATCGTAAAAGCAATTGCAAAAGGTTAAAAACAGGAAGACATTTGTTCCAGTTATCGAAACAGGAAACAGTGATATTCTCTGGTCATAATGAATTAGCATGAGGAGCTGAGTCGGATTTAGGCGGTGTGGTCAAGGCTGCTTATATAGCACATACGGCTAGCGGCAAACGGCCGGGTTTTTGTGAGATCATGAAGAAAAATAATATATAGATATAATGTAATATAATCGTGTACCTCTATAGATATCGAAGTTGAATTAGTCTCACTATTATGGTTATACAAAGGAAGTGTTTCAAGTATAACGAATCGATGTTCCAAAAAATCGATTTTATTCGAAAGATGAAATATTTCTTCAGTTATCCCAAGTTACAATATAATATTTGGTTCTGTATATATGATGTCGATTTTTATGTTTATGCATTAATGCAACTATCATTCATTATTTTTATCATATGCGGTTGCATTAACTGATTCATTTCCTGTTCACACAATTATAAATTTTTCATAATTAACGTAAACTAAGACACCATTACCATATGGCGATTAAGCAATTTATGAATAAGAAAATTAGTCATGGTAAAATAATCGTAATAAATGGAAGTCAAAATGAGAGATACATGATACTGGGACGTGCTATATAATTATCCAGTACAGCGAATATTTGAAAATGGCGGTCTATTATCTAGAGGAATAAAATTTTTCATATTGGTAGCTTTGAAGCGGTAAAATTTAAACTTTTCAGCTATCTATTAGGGGACAATTATACATAAAAAGAAAATAAACCAATAATGATTATACAAAAATAGTAAAATAACAATAATTTACTATTCTTCATCAATTTTTACTGTTATTAGAAGACTTTTTAAGCGATTTTCATAATATTGGTATACAGATTTCTGTTTTACCGACATGCTGTTAACAACAATACAACTTTATCACTAGAAATTGTTTAAAAATAGTTTATTTTGTGTGTTTATCTTGTGTTTGAAATAAGTGTGAAATAGCTATGAAATTATAAAATTTAAATTCTGTGTTTTTATTTATAAAACATTCAATTTCTTTATTAAAAAAAATTGAGGTTAGATCAAAACTTCTAGGTTTAGTTTTCTGTATATTTTACTATGCATTTTTTCAAATTTAATTGATTCTCAATCAACTTTCTAGTCGTTGTTTAAAGATATGCTAATAAATCGCAGTGAAATGAAAAGAAAACGCAGAGATTGTCCATCTCCTTTGTTGGACGATAACCCGAAAAGGTAAGTTGGTAAATAATTGTTGTTTCACCATTTTAAAGTTGAAATTTTTGTAATTTTACAGAACAAAAGTACATGCCCAACGAAAATTTGCACAAGGTTCAAATGTTAACAGTCCTGTATTGACACCAGTTAAAGAAATTGAAAAACAAGAAATCGATGTAATGCCTGAACCAGTTGAACTTTTACCAATTAAACGACCAAATACCGAAGATTTTCTAACATTTCTATGTTTCCGTGGTACACCAATACTACCACCGAATTTGAATTTTTTCAATACAGCATCAATTGTCGATACAAACGGTCAAGTACATGAAATTAAAAGTGAATCACCGAAAAATGGTCCAATTGATACATCAGCAATTGCAAAAGCATCCGGTTCAAATGAACGACCATTCATTGCATTTGGTGTACGTAAACGTGCCGATCCTATTGTGATTAGTAAACAAATGGATAAGAAACGACGGCATGCATTAGCTTTACAAGCATTAAGACGGAAATATCAAGAACAAAGAATGGCGAAAATTCGTGCTGTTACTATTAGTAAATTATCAGAAACTAAAACTAATAAAACTGTATTACGATCAAATTCTATTACAAAAACTGAAAATGTTTTGAAGAAAAACCATACAAACAACAATAATGAAACAAAAACATGCCATAAATCGAATAATGTTAATGTTGTGTCTACGAAACCGGTAAAAGTCACCACACAAACTGTTAAAAACACATTAAGATCACAGATGAAGCCGAAAATGTGTTTGCGTAGTTTTCGCGGACGATTCATACAAAGGGAGTTGCAATTTAGAAATAACATAAAAAAGAAAACACTACCAATCAAACGAATCGAGAAAAATAATAGGAAAAGCAGTAGTGAAACGGATGAAGAATCAAGTTCTGAATATTCGTCAACTGATGATGATGATGATGACGATGATGATGAGACACCAGTTAAAACAACAAAACAAACCAAATTAAATCCTAAAGTTGTTCTATCAAAGGTTAAAGTTGCAAAGAAATCAGCACCAGGACCGAAGAAACCATCCGAAATCAAGTAAATTCAATTCTTATCTAAACTAATAATTTTCTTATCACCAATTGTATTTATTTTAGTTTCAGGATAACACGTTCTAATCAATTTTTAAGTAATAAAATCAAATCAAGGCGACAACAAATGAAACAATTGATACTAACAACACCAGTAAATATTGTTAAACCGCGTACATTACGTTCACATACATTAAGAAAAGGTGAAACGTTTACATCACCGATTAAACAGAAATTGATGAAATTGCGACGTACACGACTTGAAACAACAATAAAAAAAGAAATAAACGATCTAGACAAAAAAACTGTAGAAACGGTAGTAGATGCGAAAAAAGACACGATAGAAAACGTTGAGAATTCAAAAAAACCGATAGAGAACACGAAAAAAGTCGTTAGTAAAACTAGTGAAAATATCAAAAAATCACCAACACCATCAACAACAACAACAAATCGAAATAAATCAACAAAGACAACAATTGCGAAAAATGACACGAAAATTATTGAAACTTTAAAGAAGAAAGAACAGGAACGTATTAAGTTAGATGGTAAGAAAGTACCACATGTTACCGCCGAAACAGAATTAGAATTACAAACAGATAAAACTAAAAAATCTCCAATTATTATCAAGAAAGAATCAATAAAAACCGAAACAAACAACAAAAAAGACGATGAAAATACTAAACAAAATATAAAAAGTCCCCCAGAACATGAAATAAGAACATCACAACGACCAACTAGAAAAACAAAAGAAGCTGCCGCTATCTATATGGAAATATTAAGTCATAAATTAGTGAATGATAGTAAAATTGATGATGATGATAATATATCGATTGATAGTTTCCCGGAATTACCGAATGTTAAGAAAACTGAACAACGCGAGAATGAATTGAAAGCAAAAGCTAAATCGATTAATGAAAATAGTAAAATTATCGATACGAAAAATCTTAGATCATCCGATAAGAAAAAAGTGAATCTACCGAAAAAGAATCATTTAGATGATGATAAAAATGATAAACAAGAACAAAAAGATGATACGAAAATATGTGATCGTAAGACACGTTCTAGTGGACCATTAGAGAAAATTGTAGAGAAATGTAAAGATGTTGAAACGAATAAAAACGATAGTAAACGAAAATTAGAATCAACTATTGTTAATTCAGGTAAAACAAATAAACAACAAAAATCTGACAGTAAAGAGGTGGACGATTCGACAAAAATGAAACGTAAAGAAAACGAAGAAATCTCTAGACGACAAACACGAAATTCGTCTCAAAATATCCAAGAAACTACTGATGATTCAGATGAATCCTTCCGGGCTGATATTCGAATACCCCGGAAACGTTTAGTAACTAGAAGTAAAATTCCTAAATCATATAAAAGTGATAGTGATGATCTTGATGAAGAAGATGATACAGATTCAACAAATTCATCAAAATCTGATATTAAAAAAGTATTAAGATTGAAAACGAAAACTTATAAAGAGATTAGTTCTAGTATAGAATCGGATCAATCAACAACATCCGATATTAATATAAAACCAACATCAACAACAACAACAACAATGAAAAATAAACGTTTCACAAAAACACGTAGTCAACATAAAAGCGAACCGAGTTTTAGTGATTCAGATGAGGAACCATTATCGAAATTAACACAAAATAAAAATAGCGAAACGAATGAATCGAAAAAATTGGATAAAAGTGATGATGATCATAACAAAAAGGATATGTTGATACGTGAAATAAAACCGAAACGTGAATGTGCAAAACGTCCACAAAATTATTTACCAATGTTTTCATCATCAGATGAAGATGATTTCTTTTTTGGTTATAGTCCAATTAAACAAGAAAAACCAATAAAATCAAATAAATGTCAAGAGATTAATAATTGTTCACATGCACCAACAACATCAGATATAGGTCGACGTTTTGGTAAAGGTAAAGTGAATATGTCAAATGAACAAATTGAAAAATGGTTAAAAGACTCAGTAATGGCTGGTAGTTTAAAAAATGATAATGATGAAATGTTAAAATTTACAGAAAAAATACCAACAGAAACATCATTAAATATTGCTGATATTATTGATACAGAAAAATTAAAATCATCATTATTATTATTATCATCATCAGATTTAGATGATAAAGTTGATTTAATTGATTGTAATACGAAAAAAGAGAGTGCTTCAATAAGTGGTGGGAGTATTATTATTGAAAAATTAGAAAATAAAATTATTAATATTTCATCTAAACCGAATTTAGATCGTAAATTGATTTTTCGTAAAGATAAAGCTTCATCAATTCCAAATATTAATGCATTCTCTGCTGATAATGAAAGTAGTGTTTATGCATTTGAAGAGAATGAATTTTTAATGAAAGCACCATTTAGACGACCATCACGACGACCATCAAGTACAGCCACATCAAGATCTGAAGATGAATCTTCGAAAATCGAGGATTCTAATAAGAGTGGTAGGTAAAAGGGTCTATGTAGATGACGGCTTTTTATCTCGCTGATCACGCGCCGTAACCGCAACTTAAAGACGTGCTGTAAACTCGATGTAGTTGCAGTCTGTCCACACATTCATTAATTGACTTTTACACGCTGCAACCTATGGACTCCGAATCCCTATACTAAACAACGGTGAAATTTCGTACACACCAAGTTTTAATAGCCGGGGCAAGTTGTCTCTTTCTAACACATATTATATCGGTAGAATCTTCGAAATAGGTACATACAGGAAAAACAGGCATTAGAGATCACATTGATATTAATGTGCTGTGATGGGGATATCGCTTCCCCTGACGAATTTTTGATAATTGCCAATAGTATTCAAATCTTAAATATGGGCGGGGCAAAAAAAACAATCAGTAGCGTCAATAAAATTTCACATACAAATAAATACGAAATTAAAACAATTTATTATTAATTGAAAGTATCATAGAATAATAGATGTTAATTAATTAATTATTGTATGATACTTTCGATTGATAATAAATTGTTTTAATTTCCTATTTATAAACAAATTTAAAATCTATTCTCGGCGCTACTGAATGTCATTCTAAACAATCATGGCTGAAAGTTGAATACTATTGGCAATTATGCAAACCGCAGCCGCCTCAAGGGCAGGTACGAAAACAAGCGATTTCCCCTCTCAGCCCGAAAAGTGAGGCATTACTCTAACCAGTCTTACGTCTTTCACATAAGTTGAAGTGAGACCGAGAGAAAGACCATCTGACCGTGTGTTTTGCTTCCATCTCACTTTAGCTTATTTGCAGCCATAAGATTGGTTAATGCTTGTTTTTCGGCAATGTACCTATTTCGAAGATCTTTGCGATATAGTAGTGCTGGTAGTGCAATCTACCGAATTTTACCTATTGGTTGTCTATGACAACACGTGACTCACGATCAGTTAGAAAGAATACGACTGCCCCGGCACAAGCTATCTGTCTCTAAAAGTGGTAGGCTTCCCCCCCCGCCCCCCCGCTATACGGAGTCCATGTTCCAACCGCAGGTTTCACGAACGTGCGAAATCAACACGATAAAAAGTTGTCGTTTGATACGCCCTAATTCGTTCGCTTTCTCATACAGTTTGTTTGATTACAAACGGCAGATGCTCGCTACTACCATATTTATAAAAAATAATCAAATATAAAATTCTAACAAGGAAAGGGACACAACTGTCCCTCTCCGATTTTGATAAAACTTTGCATACAGGTAGAG
>JAZBGY010001385.1:0-17357 GCA_037414755.1 Lydus trimaculatus | reverse complement strand
CCAGGGCTCTCCAGCTTACCCAGTCCGCCACTGGTCTATTGGGATATATAAAATTGCTACCGCCCGCTACATTAAATTGAAGTTTCAAATACGATGATTTTGTGACTGATTTTCACAACGTTTACGTTTACTACTTATCTAATGTGCTGAAAAACGACTATTAATTTTCCAGCAATGTAGAAACGTGTCCTGAAGAGAGAGAGTGGTAGTACTACAACCCCCCCTTTTGATGATTTCGCAATTTTTTTATTGTAATTTAAAGACGCTGTTTCGCTATAAATAGCAGTAGAATTTTTATTTTGGCCGTCACGTCAATTGTGGCAAGAAACGTGGAGGTAGAGAAGGTTGAATTTAATCCATCTGGCCATGAACCACTGACTGTGAGCCGTATTACTGAATCAGTGTAAAACTGAAAGATGAATCTTTCTTTAATATCCCCTATAAGTCGAATTTAGTAGTGCAACATCAGCATTTATATAATGCTGTTAGTAGTAATCAAACGTATATATGTCAAATCGATTTGATCGTCGACTGCACTTGATAGAATCAAAAGATTGTAAAATCATTTTACGTACATCAAATTTGGGGGAGTTTCAAAAATTCAACACTCATCTCTTGCTAAAAATTGCAGCTCTTTTACTGTGATTTCTACGGTTTTTGAACTCTGCTAGACTTAGAAAGATTTCAACAGTAGTTCTTAATAATTGAAAGACTGTATCACTGAAAAACAACTTGTGATTCAAGTGAAGAAGGCGCTTCTGTATTGAGGTAGCATTATTTGAAAGAAACTTAAACAAAATCATCATTTTCAGGTCTTTTAAGCATAATTCTTTGTAAGAATCATAAATGCCCACGTGGACTCAACTAAAGTTTGTTACAGTACGATGAATAAAAAGAGTGATGAATGAGATTTTAATAAAACCGAATCTTTAAAGCTTCACAATTGTTTTTACCTAGATTCGTGTTGATTTAATTATTTTTCCGGTTAGTATGTGCAATAAAGGAATTATTTTCGAAAACTTTTCAATAGCATACTATATCTGAAAAATTTGATTTATTACGCAGAATTGATTGATTCGATTATCTGGAACAACGTCAATCACTTTTTTATCTGATTGAAAATCCATTCATACATGAATCAGCAAAAAAACTTCATAGCAGGTATATAGACGAACGGATGGAAATTATTTGTTTTTATCCATACAACGATGCGCCACGACTCTCGTTATAGTATAAATTCATTAGAAATTCATGTTTATTGAAATAGAAATTTTCAGTACAAATATAATATAGAAAGTCATATTGGTTTTGGTTAGTTAAATTATAAACTTTACAGGTGCACAAGTTGTAATTATTAATTCCATGTCACTTAATAAATAACTGCAACATTGTTTACAAACATCCAATTAAATTGTTTATATTACAATACCGAAGTTGACATTCTGAAATTCTATATGGGAATTTTCGAATGATATATTTTTAAGGGGAAAATAAACGATTCCGCTTGTCATCACTATATTTTAAACCTTACCGCATGATGATGTTGAGCTTCTCATTTGAAAATGTCAAAAAAATATATGAAATTTCAGCGAAAGATAAGATTACGATATTTTAAGTGAAAAGAAACACAGAAAAGATCAATTTCAGTAGAAAAAAACACAAGGTTTTTATTTTCAAATAAAGCATTGACAGGCTCGAGCACGTTTAGAAAAATATCGTTATAGATTTAAGGATTCCTTTTCATTCTGTGTGTGAGTTGTACAGATGAATGTGAAAAATATCAGTTTGTAACCGGTTAAAGTAATCCAATGTATCATTTTCTACAATCAATAAATCTCAAAGTTTCCTTAATAATAATAATGGTGGGTTCAGTTATCGTTAGATTAAATCTTGTTATGAGATGACGTTTTGGTATTTATTATGTTTGAAACGTAAACTATGTTAACAATTAACAAGAACGCTATTTTGAATAATCTAAATCCAATATTCAGTTTGTAGTCTGGTTTATTATGAAATTTAATTTACAACCTTCACCAACTATCAAGAGAACCAAACAGAATGTTGTACATTTACGCAGTAGCGTTTTAAGCACCTGAGGGTAGAAATCAACAATAATTATAACCATAGACCACAGGGGCACAGTATAAGAAAGACGGGTAGCTTCGCCCTCACGAATTATATGAGACATAAAGTGCTACTCTGAAAGGTTCTACTAATGGTCATACAAGCGGCCGAATTCCCTGCTGTTATACCTTCGATCATTTTGACATCATCTTTTTATATCCGTCAAAGTCATTTCATACGTCTAACGATACCAGTAATTTACGATGTATCTCTTTTTTGATTGATTATACACCCACATGAGGGATAGTGGGTGTTGTTCTTATCGTTAGTCTTATTACTTAGGGACGGATAAAACTTTACAACTTTCTGCAATTCAAATTTATCTAGATTTCCTACCAAATAAAGCTGATTTCTCGAAATACGTAACTCTAATTGCTTGAAAAACTGTTCTACATAAACCAAGAAAATCGCGAAATGTAATAGTAGAATTCCAAATAGACAAAATAATATTTTTCCAACTACAGTGTGTATGTATCAAGCTTACTCTAATAGAAGTAATCTAATGCTTTGGGGCATTATCATATGACAATTTATTACAAACACTTAATCATACCATCAAATTACCACATCACCATCATCTTTCCTAACGATATTTGATCACACTGCTATCATATATTGCAAATTAAAGGGATAGAAAACAGCTGCAAGCAAGATTTGCTTCAGTTTATAGTTTGAAATAATATCGTTTTAGGGATTCACTATAGTGACCCAGTTAAAGTAAATGTAAATGGACAACATATAACAAACGATTTTATTGTAATAGAGTAGTTTGTTAAAGGACAATATAAAGCGTCTTTATTTACATAGTTGTATATATGTAAACTTATCTGTAATGGAAATTTGTCAAAATTATTCGAGAACAGAACCAATATGTAATCAAAACAGCAAATTGTAGATTGCTTTTGTAATTTTGTAGATTAATTATCCTGAAGGATACAGATTTTTCTAAACAATTCTATTTTGTTGCAGATCTTCTAAATATGGAGCTTTTTTCAAACGGAAGATATTAATTAAACTTTGTAAGTATGTTAAGATTGATACTTTCTGTATCTCTTATTCTTGAATCACAGTAGACATTTAATTAATTTACATTTCTAGCTTTTGTGAATCTATAATTCCAAACAGATAGCTTATATATTACGTAAATAACCCTATTTTATATATATACAGGTTGGGACATTGCAACTAGGAACATAGAAGAAACTACAAGTAATAGGAGGACAGTGTTGAAGTTGGATACTCTACCATCCGTCTCTTTTCAATCCAAAGGAAGGCTATACGATTGTTCCGGTTGTTGTAGTTTCTCCTATGTTCCTAGATGAAATGACGCTACCTGTATATATCTCTAATTAATTATAAGACATTCCCAGAAACTACTCTATTTATGATCAAGATTAATTGGAATTTTCTAAATAAAATGGCAGAGCAAAGCTGTAATAGTCTGTTTCCAATTATTGTTTCTAATCCACATTGTATAATTAAGAGTTTTGAACTTTATAATTTAACAAAACAATTTGCAACAAATTTACATTTTCAGTAGTTGGTAGTCTGACTGTTTGCAATTAATCGATGATTAATTTGTTGTCAATAATACAAATTTGAAATTGTGTATACTGGCCCTCTATTATGTAATTATTAGTTGTATTAAGCTCATATTTAGTAACCTAATCTATAATTTGGTTATCGTTAGTCGACGCTAAAAATATCCTCATTAGAATGATCGTTAAAATCATGACGACGTAAAAGTACCGTTTGAAACATCTGTATAACGTTTATAACATGAATTTTAAAATTTTGATTAAATTTATGCAAAAATTTGTATTTTTAATATATTCAATTGTAAAATTGGCAGTCAGTTAAAATTAATAATGTAGAAACAGGTTACACGTCTGATCACCTGCTGAGTTTCTTACGTAACTCAAATAAAATTGCGATTTATTGGTGATTATTATTGTAATCACCAATAAATCGCAATTTTGAAGCTTCGCTAGCCTGATCAACATATACCAACCTTTACGTTGTCTATTTGGGGATTATCGTTTTATATACAAACTTATCTAAAGAGCTTGTTAGCCGATTTGAAGAGGTTTTGTACGAGTTGACGATTCCACTCATTTATGGATTGTTTGTTGACTATTTTGAAAGGATTCAATCAAGAAACTTGACATGAATTCAAGATTCTTCATGCAGAACATCAAATTTCATTTATAATCATGTTGGTAGAACTAACTTTACTTTTGACCTTTATGAAATTACTAAGCTCATATACAGGTTTTATAGGTTTGGTATAATGAAATTATGCATGCTATAATTTACAGTTGAATCAAAACCTAAACACAATTTATATATCAAACAAACCATAAACTTTTGTAAAACATCAAAAATTAATCATTTCAGTTATACAGTTGGGGAAATGTAAAATATAAACTTTCAAAATAAAAACAATCAATTTTATTAACTCGGTTTAATTGTGTTGTAGTGGAAATAAAATCAAATAATAGAAATACTAGAGAACAAATAGCTGGGGATTCCATTCAAACAACAAAAAGTTTCTAGGCTATCTGTTGTAAATTCGATAAATTAATTGTTAATTGGTAAACAGAATCAGTAGAAGTTCTTTTATTATTATTATTTTTTTAAATCCAAGCATTTTCCGAGCTTTCTATACCAACAACAGAATCATGTTGGAATTATTTCGCATTATTTATTGCCATTTTAGTTGTTTTTCTAGTTTGGAAAAAAGATTGTTTTTTTAGATCGTATAATTACTTTTTATTGCTTATGTAAGTGCAATTAATTATTAATTAAAATAAAAAACAAGTTTTTTGTTTTGTGGTTAATTGTTACCTGTTGTAGTTTTTCTAAAACGAAGTATAGACAATGACATGGAAATTCCAACACCAAGAAGGATTCAGAATTTCTTGATCAAAGCTGTAATTAAAAGCTAGCAGTTGATTAAAATTTCAAAAACAACAAATTAATTTTTATTAATAATAGATTGCCCCCTCTAGTGGTTACACACTCTCCTACCCTTCGAGGCATCGTTTCTAACAGATGGTTGATTTCCTCTTGAGGTATTGTGTCCCAAGCAGTCAAGCAACCTGTAATTGGTATAGTAGAGCCTGCAGTGTCTGCGGTAACAGTGGCAAGTTCCTCAGTCTTCTCCCCATCATATCCGAAACATGCTCGATGAGCGAAAGATCGGTCCATAGAAGGTCTTGCAACATGAGGACGGAAAAGTGTGTCTTCCAACTGTTCGAAAAATGGAAGAATATGGGGTTCTACTACCTCATTCACATATCGTTGGGCGGTTATATTGCCTCGGAAGAATACTACTACTTACTCCCATAAGTTATGGCACTCTATACCATAATTCTTACAGTTTGGTACATGGGTATTGCGACATAAAATTCAACATTGCGACGTTCCACACGTCTTCGTCCGACCCTCATATGTTCATCATGCATTCCCAAACAGAACCGGCATTCATCTCTGAACACAATTTTATGCCACTCTAAAGGAAGTTCGAGTGCAGTCGTAACCTACACCACCCCAAACGCTGCTGTCGGTATTCGAAGGGTTACAGGACGATCTTCTTTAGCTAACCATTGATCAGCAATTGATCTAGTAGTTGAGCATTGGTGTATTATTGCCATAAGACGAAGATAGCGGTCCTGTAGCTCATTTGTTATTCTTTTTTCCCCGATTTCTCTTCTGCGACATGATGGTAGATTGGTTCCGGTTAAGGCAATTTACAATTTCTCTGAACGAAAAACCATCTTCGCGCATATTGTTAAAAGAAACTGAAAGAACTGTCAGATAAGCCATTATCACTTGAGCGATATGAATGAAATTTTAATCAATTGTTATTTTTTAGTAGTTAAACGTTTGCTACCCCTTTTGGTGTTGCAGTTTCCATGTCATTGAGTATAATTTTATCAACAGGATCATTCTCTGAATGACATGTGTTTTGTACAACGATTTACCATAGCCTATCCATCCTATTGCGTGTAATCGTCCACCTTTAATTAAAGTGTTTGTTGGTTTTGTTACAGATTTCTGGTTGTAATCGGTGTATATCTTCGTTAATTGAATACATAAAAATGAATAATAATACAAATCTAACAACAAATGATATACCAGAATATCATTTAACAGTTGCTATAATTTGTCAAACAATATTATTTGCTGTTGTTTGTTTAGTAGGTTTAGTTGGTAATACATTAGTAATTTATGTGGTTATACGTTTTTCAAAAATGCAAACAGTAACAAATATGTATATAGTTAATTTAGCAATAGCTGATGAATGTTTTTTAATTGGTATACCATTTCTAATAGTAACAATGATAAATCATCAATGGATATTTGGTCATGTTGCATGTAAAGCCTATATGATATCAACTAGTATAAATCAATTTACAAGTTCAATATTTTTATGTATAATGAGTGCTGATCGTTATATAGCTGTATGTCATCCAATATCATCACCAAAATGGCGTACACCATTAATATCAAGAATTGTATCAATATTAGCATGGACATGTAGTATATTATTAATGATACCAATAATAAAACATGCAACAGAAGCTGAAAAAGATAATGGTACAACAAGAACATGTACAATTGATTGGACACCAGATGAGAATATAACTGATTTTAATACAACTGAAGCAACATCAGCTGTTATATTTACAACATATACATTTGTATTTAGTTTTGCAATACCATTAATATTGATTTTAGTATTTTATTGTTTAGTTATACAAAAATTGAAAACAGTCGGACCAAAAAATAAATCAAAAGAAAAGAAACGATCACATCGTAAAGTTACAAATTTAGTATTAACAGTTGTTGCTGTTTATGTTGTTTGTTGGTTACCATATTGGGTTACACAAATTGCTATTTTAACAAATTCATCACCATCACCGTCACCGTAAGTAACTATTCTATTTTATTTACAACCACACAATAAAAGCTTTATTACCTTACCTTATATACGATTCGATTAACAACTAAATATGTTTACACGACGCATTACTAATCGTAAACAATAAGAAACGTATTACTTTAGATAGAACGTCCATCCACACCGAAACACAACCACATTTAGACCTTTAATTTTGGAATATCTTCAGAAATACTGAACTATTTCTTTATAAAAGGTCGGGTTTAAAGTGACAAGAATGCTTTTCTTTTACCAAATGAAAAGGGGTTTAACTGCCACATTTCAACTTTTGCAAACTTTATTCCTTCATATTCTCTCTTTTTTGTTTTTTTGTTCTTGTATGATGATAAATTTTTCCAATAAAATCCTAGATTTTTGATGAAACTACCAAAATATTCACAAACGACCTGCATATATTTCCAGTGGATTACGTTAACTAGAGACTATTCAATTCAGCCGCATACTTGTGTATTTGAAGTGTCACTTGGAGAGTGTGCATTGGAAATTTCATCGGTTTTCAAGCATATTTCTGACTCTACCTCTCAATACAGGATGTATGTACTTGAGAGGTGTTCTCTTTTAATTGTCTGTTTATCTGAAATGTGAAATAATCACGCGAACAAACAATTTTCACGTTATATAATCGTTAAAAAGATCCATATAGAAAATGATTACAACAAACCATGTAACATATTCCCAGAGCCATTATAGTTATTTTCGTTACGTTACGGTGATCCCCAGGGATTCCTGGAATTTATATTGCGCTATTACATATATACGTGTATAAAGAGCGAGGAGAACGGGGAGTGATTCTTTTAAATGGGATATACTGTATAATCTGGTCGCCCGGCGCATCCACCAATTTACACTTCACATCTTCAATGTAGCTCAAGTTTGAATTATATTCTCTACTCATGATTGATGTTTTTTTTTTTGTTGTTGTTGTTGTTGCAGCTTTGTTGTAACCCTACATCTGATGGCATCATGTTTAAGTTATTCAAATTCAGCAATGAATCCGATTTTATATGCATTTCTTAGTGATAATTTCAAAAAGAGCTTTTTAAAAGCATGCAGTTGTGCAACTGGTAAAGATGTTAATGCAACATTACATATGGAAAATAGTGTATTTCCACGTAAAACAAAACAAAGTTCAGAACGTTATCGTCCAACACGTGGTACATCAATTTGTCCAAATAATGATGATGAATGTGATATGGGTCCATTAGTTAGTAAAAATGATCAATCAACATCAACAGCTATAACAATGACATCAAGAATGAATATTACATCATTAAGTGATAGTCGTGAAACTATAACAACAACAACATGTAAAGCAAATATAAATATGAAAAATGGTAATTTGGTAACTGTACATCCGACTTGTCTTTAAAAAAATAAATAAATCAATAAATTAAAAGAAATTTAGGACCAATTTGGTTGAGGGAACTGTCGCAAATATTTATAAATCATATCGTTGTCAATACAGTTCTTATTTCGCATTCTTTTTGTTGCAAATAAACTAAGAAATATTATCAAGAACTGAGCCTTATAATATTTCTTTGTTTAATTCATTATTTTTTGAAAAAACTAGATGTAAATTGTATATTTTTTGATTAATTCAGTTATAGTTGTAAGGTAAGACAAACGCAGGGTATAGTTAGAGATAAATTACGATTTAATGTCAATTTTACCAAATAATTGTTATTTGTTTTAATGTAACAAGATGTGTGTTTAATAATTAAACTTAAACTTATTTAACTTTTCTTATGTAAATTGTAGAATTCTAATCATATAACAAGATTTTAAATTATTGAGCCCGTAAAATCTTGTTAACGATGAAAATTGTTCAAAATAACATGAAGATTTTGTAACAATTTTCATCGACTTATTATAAAGAATTAGTATTAAAACTTAATTAATTAAAAACATTGACTGTATTATTGTTGAATGTGTAAATATAATTGTTTGTTTTTCATGTTTTTTAGTTAAGACCTGTGATATTAATGTAAATTATTTTGTATTTATGAAAGATCATTTATTGTTCATTTTAAAAATTGCACAAAACATGTAATTAACATGCACTAATACAATGATGTTTATATATTAACTGATTATATTCAACGTTGGATGATATGATAACGTTATGATAAATTGCCAAAAATTAATTGCTGTTTTTTAGTGTAAATGTACCCAATTCTTGTATAAAAAATAATAAAACATGTACAACTCGGTTTTGTTGATTCATTCATTGGCAGAATTAAGCAATTTGTCCTCATGGATAAAATCCTGCCAATCCGATTATAACCGAAATCTTTACTGCTTCGAGTATCGGATTGACCGGATTTTTAATTTTCAGCTTCACGTATGCATATGCACACCTGTAGCTCAGTCTCAATTTCGGGTTAACTGGCCGTTTTATTATCCGCTCCCCACTGATCCAGTTAAGAGGTCTATGGTATCGGATTTTTTTAATTTAAAAAAATTAGTGGAAATCAAGGTTTTGCCGGTCCGACAAGAGGGGCAGTACAATCGATACAGATTACCGAGGTCCGGAATGACCTCCGACATCGTAATTATAGTAAAACATCATTTTTGGGGTCTCGTGGAAGAATTTTACTCGCTCTTGGTGGTTTTGATTCTTTGATCTACTTGACAAAAACTGGACATCTGACAAGTAGAGTGGCTATACGACTCAACATTAGGAATTAAAAGCTACTTATTTTGATAAAATCGAATCAATTACAACTAACTGATCTGGTATTGAAATGAGAACTCTCGTAGCGATAACTCTGAGTACTTGAAGTGCTTTAATATTTGTTGGAAGTGGTGCAAAAACTATTTTGTCCCGCTGAAGTATTCCTAAATTTATTCCAGAGAAAAGCTCAATGGCTGTTTATCCTTGTACTGATGTTTTATTGATCAAAAGCACAGAAATTACTAGAGAATAAAAAATCCAGTAAATCAAACTTCATGTTTTACGTATAAGTTATATTTTATTGAATAATTGTAAAAAGACCACAATTTAAATGTATATCCGAATGATTTCAATTTTTCAATCAAACATTCTGAACTACACTAATGGTCCGTTACTGTGGGACCTAGGTGGATTACAATCCACCCAGAAATCTTGTAACCCACCCTACAATAATACATCAATGAAAATGATAAAAAAGTAAAATTTAATAAAATTCAGCATAACTTCGAGAATATAAATGCCTTCTTCAAAATAATAAGTAATAAACATCCAACCGCGTGAATATACTTTTACTACGTTTTTCACAATTCATCAAAAAAAACCTGGGCTTACAATTTTTTTTGATCCGCTGTACCTGCCGACGCGGAATAATCACAGGACAACTTGAGGCGTATTTATATGTTCGTTCCCCACTTATTTGTTATAAAGGCTAGAAATTGATGTGACACTAACACTCTTTCTATAAAATCTACTTCAGAGTGTCTAGACGTTTTCTATTTAAATTAAAACTAGTTGAGGCATTGACTGTACAGTCTCTCGAATGTTTATCTTGATGTTAAGTCTTTATCAGACGTAACTCCACAGAAATACTAGTTGGACGTAATCAGATAGAGTTAATTCTATTTGTCGTTATCAGAAGAAACATTTTTGTTGAAATTATTAGGTTCACTCGGTACTAGACTAGAATCGCAACATTATCTTTACTGTCATTAGCTGGATAGTTGTTATACCACACATACCAGCAGTGTATGCCATCGTTTGTATTTCGACATTATTTTTCAGTTTTTCAAAATAGAGTAATAAAGTACGAAACTTATTTCTAGGAAAAGTTGTGCCAACTTTCCCGTTATGGTTGATTAAAAGTACATTTTTATTTACATTTTTCAGTTTACATATTATGACGATATATCACAAAATTATGAATTAAATTTTTGTGGAATTTTAAAAATACCAAAACAAAAATTGTATTTTTGATAAATTAAAGATAAATAAACGATTATAAAGAAATACGAGAAAGAGAGTGAGAAAGGGGGATAAATTTCGCTAATTTGTTTCTTTTATACTAAACTTCCATCTTATCATCTATATTCACATTTATGTCCACATCCAGTTGGACATGTTTTATGAATAGATAACCATTGTTTCATATGTTGTAAATGTCCACCATGCGAACAACCTTGACACCAAGCATATAAACCTTTAACAACTTGATGACATACACTACATAAACCATATTGAAATGAATGACAACGATCACACAACCAACCGATTCTTTGTAATGTTTTACTACATTTACAACAATTGGTTATAAATCTAGTTGATTGTTGATTTAATTGTCCAACTTGTGGTATCCATGATAATTTTATTATTTGTGTTACAATATTCCATAATTGATAACGACTTAATAATTCAATATAACTTAATAGCCAATGTTCTTGTAAGTTCTCATCTAAATCTATTAAATATTTCCGTTGTTCACCTAATACAATCAATATACATACAGTTGTTTGTATATCACCTAATAAAGCATGATGTTTTAATGCTTCAATAACAATATTTGATGGATTAAATACTGGTATTTTTGGTAAACATGTTATTGTTAATAATGTTGTTTGTTGTTGTGATTGTTGTTGATGATGTTGTTGTTGTTGTTGATGATGATGTTCATCAATTATTGTTTGTTGTACATCATTTAATAATTCTGGTGAATTATTATGATTATTACGTAATTGTTCTGATGATGGTGGTGAACGATCACGTATCTCATGACGTATATGGAATGCTTCATTTGGGATTTGCCAATCTAATTGTTGTCTTTGTAATTGTTGTTGATGTTGTTGTTGTTGATTATTATTATTATTATTATTATTATTTGATTGTTGTTGTAATATTAATGGTGAATAATTACGATAATTACAACGATAATCTGTTATTACATTATCTAATTCCATATCTAATTCATTTTCACCAAATGAAAAATCACCTTTTGGTAAACCTGTACTATAATTTAAATATGTTGGAAAACCATTATTATAAATTGCTATATGATCAACTTGATCTTCAGTTTCTGTTTCATCACTGAATTGAGCAGCTGGTGTATCTCCACCTTTTGTTTAAAACAAACAAAAAAATCACAATTTTACTCATCAGGAATGTTAGGTAGGTATGCTTCTCCGATTTTTTTCGTTTTCGCATGTTGCAGTACTCAAATAAATTAGGTATAACGTGCGTATAGAGATGCGAGCAGTAAAACAAACGCAACAAGCACAAAGTTCAAAGTACGACGACAATAAAGAGTGGTGGTGATTTAACATCAAAAACAATCAATAAGATAGTGCACAGGTACTGGTGCGGCTCTTCTGATAGTCTAAGAACCAGCAATGGTTTCATTTAAGTCATTTTATAACGCAGGGTTTTAGACGGAGGAACTATATAATTATTGAATCGTGTATAGATAAGGTTTTAGCACCTGAACCTCGAAGGTACATACCTCTCTCACCTGACCGGTAAGGTAAATAGGTAACCGTAATTGTAACATGTCTGGAATTTTTATTGTAACAAGTGTATCATGTGTAGATAACACTTGCACAAATCCAGTTCTCAATTCCACTGTTAACACCCTTAAAAAAATCATTAAAATGTACGATTTTCATTCAAAACATTTGCGGAGTAAGAGGCAGGTATAGTAGAAACAGTCGAAGGTTCGGCAACGCTGCGTTTTTCCCAGCATATGTAGAGTAGAGAAAGTAAGCTGTACTTGTCTCTTTCTATATATGAGAGAGAAAAGTTAGTTCTTCCCAGTGTTGCCGAATCTTCGACTGTTTCTACTATACCTACCTCTGACTCCGCAACCGTCTGTTGAAGTCAACGTTTTGGATGAAAATCGAACATTTTAATAATTTTTTTAAGGATGTTAACAATAGAATTGAGATCTAGATTTTTGCAAGTGTGATCTACACATGGTACACTTGCTTCAGTAAAAATTCCAGACGTGTTACTATTACGGTTACCTATTTACCTTACCTGTCAGGTGAGAGGTTTAGGTGCTAACACCTTATCTATACAAGATTCAATAATTATAAATCCTGCGTTATAAAATGACTTAAATGAAACCGTTACTGGCTCTCCTACTCAAATTAATTCTGTACTGATCTGCATTGAGCTGATCCGAGTATTCCTAGATGGACTTGGCGAATCCGAATCCGGATACTCGAATGAGTTTCTCTATCTATATACCAAAAATCATCAAAATCGGGAGTTTCCACCTCGTAAGGTTTACTCGTTAGTAGAATAATCAAGAATATCAATCTACATGGGATTCCTAAATTGAAATTTGTCTAAGACTCCATTAAGTTATAATGCGTCATTGTCCATTAAAGTTGATCCTGGTTAGTCCTGTTACAACACGTTAAATCTTTGAATCGATGTTTCACCACTTTATATCGAAGAACTGCCGATATGCAAAAATACGAATCGTTTATCGCTTTTTTTTTAATACAACAAGCCCTCCTATAAAGCGGTTAATTCGTACCGCGTTCGTTGTATGCAAAAACCATCGAATGCTCTATTCACATCCAACATAAAATCCATACAGCCCTGGCCCAGTAAATGCGAACATTGGAATAATCACTAGCTCCACCCACTATTAAGGGTTTCCCATAAGTTAGAATGAGATAAACGGAAAAGAAGGGCTCCGATGTATGTGAATTCAAGCCTTTCTGACAACCCACAACTAGACCTTTTTCTAAACATTCTACCCCTACCCATTCACAAAAATTCTACAAAGATGTTGAACATTTGTCATCTTTGTGGAACATTGGTGAAAAACCACTGGGCAATGTTATCAGACAAAGATCGAAGTACATTTTTATCTTTTGACAACTTACAATAATTCTTGATTTTTAATACATTTTAAAGCAAAGAAAAAACAAATTTAATGATTATAAAGTAATATGCAAATTTTTTGTGAATGAGTAGGGGTGTGATGTTTAGAAGAAAAAAAAGTCTAGTTGTGGGTTATCAGAAAGGCTGGAATTCACAAACGTCGGAGCCCTTCTAACTTATGGGGAACCCTTAAGAGTGGGTTGAGCTAGTATAATTATTGGATATAATAGTTAGTTATGCTACTGTAGATTGAAACCGGGGATGTACATGAATTTCAAAAGTAAAAGTGTATTAAATAGAAACCGCGTTATAGGAGGTCTGCCGCAATTTTTATTCTGCGTTATATGGAAACCGTGTTATAGGAGGATTGACTGCACTACAACAATATGGCAAAACGAACCTAACCAGAGGACACCTAACTTAACGTTCCTTATCAGGTTTGTGAAATTAAAAATAATGAAGAAGAAAAAAAACAACAACAATACCTCTAGATTTTTGATCATTATCAACATTATGATCTAATCCAATATTATTATTTATAATAATATTATTATGTGATGATAAATCATCACGATTTAATGCATTTACAGAATTTTGAAAAAACTCCTCACCATACATACTTTTTATTATTTTCCATATAATTGATATATGATTTTTACCATATTTTTTTGCAACACCCGAATTATGTTCACACATTTCTGATAAACTACGACCATTTAATACATAATCTTTTGCTAAACCAATAAATGATATTGAATCTTGTTTATTATCATTTAATGTTGATTTAAATTGATGCATTAAACTTGATGCTAGATGAAATTGATCAGCAATTTGTGTATTTGAACTTTTCCTACTTTAAATAATAATAATAATAATAATAATAAATATACAACAATAACAATTAAATGATTACCTCATAACACCGATTGGTGTTTTTAACATGGTATTACAATTAACATTAACTTTATACGCATATAGAATTTCACCTTTATTATTTATTGAAATACCTTGTGGATTTGCTTTACTTGCAGGTCGGCTGGCGTCATCAAACGAATGTTGATACAACGTACAATCCTAATAAATTCAAACAATTGTTTCAATTTTTAACATTTTTGTTAAATAAATTTTAAAAAATAATAATAAAATAATTACACGTCCGCTGCTTAGAAATGTGTTAGGATCACCTTTCCATGCAACACCACTAGCAATATCTTTATGTTCATTAAATGCAGCAAATGGTATATATGGACGTCTAACATCCCATATATTTATACTACAATCAACAACTAATGCACAACTAGCTATATGATATTTATATTGTGGACGCCATTTAACATGACCAATTGATGCAATTGTATGTATTGTATATTCTAATGTTGGTTTTGTTGTTAAATCCCATACTTTTATTGTTTTATCACGACTAGCTGTTGATAACCAATTTATATCTGGATGCCAATCGCATGCAAATATCGGTCCACTATGTGCTGTATATTGTTGTTGACATTTATCAGTTTTACGTACATCCCATAATTGTACACTACCATTTTCTGATACAGCCGAAAACATATAAGGATTATGTGGACTAAATTGTACATCTCTAATACTCTCCGTATTGCTATATCGAACAAAAACACAAAATAATTGATATAGAATATCAAATTGTTCTAGAAAAAAACCTATAGAAGACAGCAACAGCAGTTTTGACACGTATATCGAAATATCGCATTGTACCATCCTGTGAGCCTGATATTAATTTATTCGGTTCAGATGCATGGAAATTGACTTTATGTACAGTACGTTTATGATCTTGATAATCTTGTTCTTGCATTGCTTTACCCATTTTTGTTAAATTCCATACACAAACATGACCATTTGTTGCTGCTGTTGCTAAATAATGATCTAGAAAATTCATAATTATTATAAATATTTGTTTAAATTTAAGAAAATATCAACAATACCATCTGTTGAACTCCAAGATACATCATTACATGAGAAACTTAAATTCAAATGTTTCGATGCACGTAAATTACATAATTCTTTAAAACGATCCTCTTCAATTGCATAAACTTTAAATACTGAAATTGTTAATTTTTGTTTATTCAACTGTTTTATTTACATATAAATGAATCGAGTAATTTACCATTTCGTCCACCAATAGCTACTTGTGTGAAGTCCCGATTTAATGCTAAAGCATTCACTGGACCTTCTTGAACTACATGAAAAGTGCCCATATTTTGTTATAATTCCACCAAAATCATAACAATAAAATCGTAATTTCCTAAATGTAAATTGTGAAAAATCGAATCAAAACACAAAATACGCTTTTAGGTTATGTTTAGGCTTGAATTTTGATGAAGTGGTTAAAGTTACAGCAGTAATTTTATCTATTGCGTTTCAAGAGAAAAATATCAATTTTTACTTAAAAAGTATAGAAAATTACTATAAAACGATTATTATGTCGGAATAATTGGATTTTAATTAATCATCTTGTAAAAACGTACAATTTTTGGAAAATTGTGTCTAAAATCACAACTATACTACAAGCTATCCCAATTGAAGGCGTCATAAATTCTGTATCTAATTAAGTCTCGTTCATACTAGTTATTACGTTCCTTGTCTTCAGGTCGCTCGAATTCGGTATTTGCATTGGTATTTTTTTTTTTTTAAATCGATCAAAAACGAAAGTATACACTAAAACATATAAGTTATGCATATTAAAAACTAATTTTTCTATTTTGCGTCTATAATCAAGCTATTGTGACACCAATTTGCGTTGCATAATAAGGTCTATTACGATACGCAAATTTCATTATGAAACGCTTTTTTTCATTTGCTAAAGTTGGTTACAGTGATTAACAAACTCATGAACATTTAGCCTCAATCAGAGAATAGATACCAGAGATTATATCTAGATCGCCAACTCAAAACAAAAAACTGTTTGAAAAAAGGGTAAAATGGTTCTAGAGGGCGCAAGTGAATGGTGAGACACTTAGCTAGGTGCAGAACAATGATAGGTTCATGTCCAAGCTCGGTTTGAAGCCTCGCTAAAATACACAATTACTGGGATCCCAAAGAGTATAAGACTCTTTGTGGGATCCCTATAATTCAAAATGTTCACAATTTTTTAGTCAACATAGAAAAACAGAACTGCAATTATTTATTATACATTTATTATTAATTAATTAGGACAAAAACAGTGAACAATACGAACAATAAACAAAAATACGTGTGGCACTCGGGGACTGCCGCGGTAAAGCTATTGCAGTCGCGCGACACAACGCGTCAGTCGCGCAACACAACGCGACAATCGCGCAACACAACGCGACAATCGTGCGACAATCGCGCGACCTGATGCGACAGTCGCGCGACATATTGCGACAGTCGCGCGACACGACGCGACAGTAGCGCGACACGACGCGACAGTCGCGC
>JAZBGY010001384.1:0-21219 GCA_037414755.1 Lydus trimaculatus | reverse complement strand
CAGTAAAATAAACTGCGTCACAAGTCTAATCTACTAATTTATGATGCCAACTAAGGGAAACAAAATACACAAGAGACACAATTGCGACGGTGTGTCGACAGGACCCGCAAATAGTGTTGCAAGTGTTATTAGAAACACTTACAGCGTATTGCCTGCTAAATGTGCCCGAGTGTAGACGCGCCTTAATGCTATGATCATACTTGTGCCCTTATGCTTCGTGTGTTTATCGCGCTAACTTTTCATCGTATATCTCGACGTCTAAAAGTTCTTACAATGTACGATATATCTATTATCAACGAACAACGATCATGGCCAAACAGCGGAAGTTTGAGCCTGCTAATTTCCTATGAACTGTGTTGAAAACTGACGATAACTACGAAACAGAGCGATGATAGTTATTGGGCACATTCGCCAGTATTAAGCTGCATCCCCACTATGCCGCTTGGCAAAGTAATCGGCTTTAATGCAACATCTCCAAGATGCCGATCAGTCTAGCGGTAAAACCATACAACGTCTCCAAATTCGTGCAACTTGCCGATCGGCATAGTGGAGATGGGGCTTTATACTAAAGCCAGACCTGCTTCGCCTTATGATACAATAAACGGTAATGTGGCTACTCAATATCGTCTATTGTTACGAATTATCGGATTGTGGTGTAGTTATCGCGGTCCGTAAGTCGGTTTTTAAACACACATCAAAGGAAATTAGCTTGCTAAAGTCAATGTGTCCATTATTTTTTTAAAACTTTAGCTTTTCTAGTAAGTTAGTGTAATACAAAGCTTTAGGATGCAGTTCTGACCATAACATCAATTGTTGTATTTATAAAATCATAAATTTTCCGACTATAAGATAAATCAAAATGAATATTTGTTGTTAACATTTGAAAAATAATTTACATAATATTGAAATTTTAATTTTCAAGGATTCATAACAAAAATAATAACAATAATAAAGCAGGAAAAAAAACAAGGATTATCGTTTGCTAATAAAAAAAAAAAAATTCAAAAGAATTGTTAATTTAATGAATATAATAGAAACAACAATATTAAAATATAATTGTGTCACTAATTAATTTAGTTACGTTTTCTTGTGTGTAAAATGATAAAGCATAATCATAATCATTTCTAACACACCCACTGAATGAGTTAAAAGCCCTACTACTCATCAAGTAATTAATTTCGTATTATTAAGTAAAACAGTTTTTATACATGAAAAATTCAAAAAAAAAAAACAATCACAATTTGGCTCACAACACACCAGAGAATTTGACTTCAATCATTCATTTTCCAACTAATAAATACTGATAGATATCGTTACGAATATATTACGAGAATAGGTAATTCAATAATGGAATTATTGAAAATGACAATTTCAAATTTACCACCAATCAGTCACAACAGATACTTATGTTTGTGTAGGTAGACTATAAAAAATAGTTATTAGATTCAGTCCTCGACTACACTAGAAAGTGACTCGCGCCAGATTTCTCTTAAAGCATTTAAGCTTACTGAAAACTCGCATTTACACTGTAGAGTAAATTATAAAATTTTATTGTTCGTGATCAAGAGCAAAAGAATATGCTGGGTCCAGAACTGAAACTAGAGAAAAGACAATTGGAAGAAGCTTTCTGTAATTTTATGGTAGATTTACACTTGGAGTACGACCAGCATTTTTTAATTTTATTGGCATATCAGCGACTACTACTTTTGGATCATACAAAAATAGCAGGAATACAAGAAGAAGTCAAAATAGCACCCATCACTTCCGCAATTAAATTGACTCTTTTTTTCTCTTATAGCATTATTTCTGGTCTTAAATGATGCAACTTCCTTCAAGTGAGGTGTCAAAATTTCGGACAATCTCCTTTAATATATCCTTACATTTAGGTATCCTATGATAAGAGGATGAATTGAATTCATTAAATTAATTTAAATGTATCCGTAGCATACAAAAGAAAAACTTAATTTGAACGACAAAAACTTTTCCGAACAAAATGGGAACATCAACGAGTTGTTGGGCTGGTCCAGGTTATCTTTTTGACAGGGAGGGGAGATAGGGCACTGTCCCACCATTCTGCCAAAAAAAGTAGTTTTAATAATAGTAGTTTCAGTTAGGTTCTTTGTTGCATGTCCTTACATCCTTATGACATCTTGTCCGTTGCTTCTGTAAGCCTTCATGGGCTCTACGATAAATCTTCGTCCCGTTGTTGCCAAATAAAAAGAATTATTATGAGTACAAGTGAGAACATTCTATCTAGGCAGAGGTGACAATATATCTTTGTAATGCTGTTATATGCCTAATTGGACTCGAAACGGTCCTAAAATTATCGTAGTGCTCTTAAACACGTTCGCTGCAAAGGATGTCAATTAACGCCTTTGTATCTAGCATTCCTTACAGGCCAGTCTGTCTTTCGCAGTGAAGCAAAGTACTTGTTGTTGTGTGAGCACCTCCGTAAAGGTAAAATTTACCGCCCGAAACAATGATATTGTGGGTTCGTGTCCCGTCGATTGAATTTGGAATTTTTCGACAACAATATTTTCTTAATGGAATTAAAACAATATTATGTACTTCTTAGGTACTAAGAAAGCTTTTACAGAAGTACGCATTGAGTTTTTTCTTTTTTTTTTTTAAAAAAGAACCAATTTTGTTGCTCAGCCAATCATAAAATATTAATCATTATTTCCTATACCTTAATGATTTTTAAACAATACGAAGAAAATGGTTTGTTGTAAGAAATTTCAAATAACAACAAAATAGATTGAAAAATTGGACAATATGTCGGGCAATATCTATAAGTTGTTTCTACATCCAATAATAAATGAGTAGAATTTCAACATGGTGGGAATTTTAAAAAATACATACCTACAAGTACATATTAATCTAGTATTGGAAAAAAATAAAAATTCCACATAATAAATGGTACAATTGAAACAACAAATCTGTACTTTGTTCGAACTAACAAGATTGAAACGCAGTATAACACAAATAAATACATATGCAATCACTGGTATTGTATCTTTTTGGGTCATCAATTATTATTATTATTATTAGAACTGAGCAATTTTGCAATCGGTATATACAAAACTTCCCAAAAATATCTGACAGAAGAGCAAAACAACTAAACAACAACAACAACAACAAAAAACGTTATGCGGAAAAGGAAATAACTGTATTTTAAACAATAATCATTATTGTAAAATTACGAATCCAGACATTAACAAAAAAAAAATTATTTAAATTAAGACTCCATTAAGAAGTACACATATACAGGTTTGGGCAAAAGTCCCGGAAGGGTCAGATATCGCCGGATTTGGTAAAGCTAACTAACTATTTGGATCTTTTGCGTATAGTAGTTTTCAGTCATAATCTATTGATGTAGAGTATTTTGATAAAATTGGCACTTCCGGTTTAACCGGAAGTAACTGTCAACTTATTTCAAATAGAATACCATTTTTTTCCGGCATTTTTCAATTCTGTACATCAAGTACTGGAAGTACCAAATTTACCAAAAATTCAGATTTTTGACGAAATTCGAAGATATTTGACCGTTCCGGTACTTTTGCCCAATCCTGTATAAGTAAGGTACGTTTTTGTTGTTAAAGATGTATTCATAAAAATAGACGACAAACAGGAAGAATCAGATGATGAAAAACTCCGCGTGTTGTTGTTGTTGTTTTGTTTTGTTTGATTTTATTTTTATTCCAAAACTATACCTTCACCAAACCATAAACAAAATTATAATACCTACATATATACCTATACTATAGGTATTTATAATAAAATTTTGTATGAACTTGAACACCAAGGTTTTTCTCAATATAACAACAATAACAAAAAAATTGGCTTTGCAACTTATATTGCACTTTCACGATTTCCATGTAAATCAAACAACAACAAACGTAAGTATTAATTATTATTAATGCATAATTCTGAAAGTGGGGGAGGGGGAGGGAGCAAAAACAAAGCAATAAAACGCTACTCTTCAAAATGTAGCAATTTCGCAACCAACTACTTTTGAAGACTTATAAAAGGATTTTTAATATCATCAACACCATTGGCAGGAAGACAGGCACAGGATGTAAGGCTACACTTTTTGTTTTTTGCAAAATATTTGCTTAATTAACTTAATGAATAGTCCGTGGGTAAACATAAAAATCATTATTAAGGTACCTATTTAGTATGAAGTAAAAAAATAAATAAATAACAACAAAACATAGCTTACTTTTGGGTTTGTTTTTATCCATGAGCATAAGGTGGTCGTGCTTGCGCCACGCCATCGGCTGCTGGGTTACCATGCACGTGAGCTCTAAAGAATCCGATAAAAACGTATCGGTCGTTGTCAGCAGGATGATGAGCAACAACAGCAACAGCAGCAGCAGGTGTTATTATAATTGTAGAAACACTTTCGGCACATGACAATATTAAGAACAAAAACTTTAATAGAAAATTATAATAATTATTTTTATTATTTTGATAATCGATTAAGATTAACAAACAACAACACCACTTCACCACTGGCACCACCATCAACAATAATAATAATAGTAGAAAACAAAACAACAACAACAACAAAAAAACCGCCTATCGTCGTCGACAGTTGCTGCTTACCATGCTGTCACCGAGTAAACAATCCCGCGTGTTCGGGGCCACTAACCTCCCGTTCCAAGGCCAAATAATGTCGTCGTGGTCGTCGGCACGGCCAAAGATAATCGGGTAGTGGACGGCGGTAATTCGCCACTACTTAAATAAACAATACACCACTACAATAATAATAATAACAACAACACTATAGTTTCGATATAGGAAAGGGGACGCTGGGCCTAAGGCCCGTCCCCAGTTGTTGCCGTCGCTGCTACCACCACCACCACCGTCGTCGTCATAATCAACATCAACGTATATATATATTCGCAGAAGACCGCGACACAACAACACGCGGCACGAACCTCCCCCTGTCTACAAAGAAAATGGACTGGACCGGACCGCCTCGGATCTCGGGTCAAAAGCACACGACAAAATAATAACAACAGTGCGTGCTATCCACGCCGCCGCTGCCGCTGACACTAAATAACAACAACAAGGAGGAGGACAACGACGCCACTAAATGCAATTTGATAATTTTTCACTTAAAACATGAAAATTTCTAAATGTCCTCGACGCTAATACACAACGACGCTCATAAACGACCATTCACCTCGTTTTATACAGTATGTCTCTTCTTCTACCTCTATTGGATTATTCTCTCCTGATGCACACGTGTGTGTTGGGACGTTGTTGTTATGAAAAATGACACTTGCACTCTAAACTAATAATGATCACTTTAGAAAATTTATTACAATATCATCAATACACTAGCTTCTTGCATTGGGGTAAATCACTGATATTAAAACAGATGACAAATGACTTTGAATCTTTGTGAATTCAATATTTTTCTTAATTTAATAAAGGAAATAATGGATGGACAAATGCGTCGCACACCCTTACACATCAAGCAACATGGCAACTACACTTGGGCGCAGGCATTGACAGCAACACCGCTAAAAAGACATACGATATCCAACGACATGATACGAACATTTACGAATAGTTACCCATAATAACAAAATATTGCAATTGGTTGGACTTGTATTTTTGGAATAAAAATGGCGTCCACCAATCACACATAAGTTAAAAAGAGTAAGAAATATCTCTGCATCTTTATTACTCCAATTGTATAAATATGTGTAAGCAGTTAAAGCTGCCCATACACACGGTGATTTATTGGCAGACAAATTGATCAATCTGTTGACTAATTTCAGTTGTCCACAGACTCAAAAATCATGTATAGTCAAGCTTCAGTGTTTTACAAATGAAAAGAAGAAAAATTTGCCATCTGTGGTACTCTATTTGTGTACAAAACAGAACATCAGGAGCTATAGTAAAGCAGAAACTTCTAAACAAATACAAATATTCGTGCAGGAGTTTGTCAAGTGACCTAGGATCAAATAAACTGAAGGATCTTAAAAGATAACTTGCTAGTTAAGTAATTTTTACTTGTCCATATGAAGAAAGCGAGACGATCTTAAGCCCACATGTTCAATTTAGGGTGAATTTAGAAGAGAACTACTAGACTATAATGCTTTAGGTTGTGACGTTACGTGGAAGCTGGAAGCCAACAGTAGTGTTTTCATGGGTAACTAGTGCTTTGGAACAGAGTGCGTTCAAGATACTGCACCATATGCCAGTGGACGCTGGACGCATAAACCAATGACTGTCAACCCGCTTCGCTCTTCACGATTGGCTGATCTTATGGGACTGCATTTGTAGTGGATGACGTCATTGGTGATTGCACTACCAACACACTCTATATGACAATCTATTTTAAGATGCTAAATTCAAAATCAAGATACTTATTGCGGACCAACTGCAATATGATGGATGGTAGATATAAAGATGGCAGTGATATTGCTGGTCGCCTGTATGAATAGGCACTGACGCCACAAACCTACCGCATTGGTCAATCAGTTCTGTAGAGAAAAAGTAGATAGACGACAGTTCTTGGTCATGAACTGCAGTAATTAAGAAACTCCTAGATCGTCAATCGATCGACGATGTTTCAATAAATCAATACATGTTTGGAGCAAGGACTGTTAACCCACTCCGCTCTTCATTGGACTGATTGATTTTATGGGAATCCAATATGTAGTGGATGACGTTACTGATATTACTGGTCGTCTGTATGAACAGGCGCTGTAGAGACAAAGCGGATTGACAATCCTTGTGTATGGAGCACTTTACTTACAGTATTGCTTGCTGGAATAAATATGGCAAATTTCTACACTGCTACCCTCTGGTGGTAACCACAAAAACTTGATTTGTGGCGCCATCAAACAATGTCAACAAACTATTATTTGATTTGAAAATAAAAAGCGCGAAAATTTCCTCCAATATAGAGATTTGCAATCATACTTTAATTAAATTAATTAAAATTTCTATTTGGAAATACTTTTATTAAAAGTTAGATTTATCATTCTTGTGTGTTACTTCACATAATTATTCATCACTTCTTCTTTGACAGTAAAAACTGTGCTCCATTTAATATCTCCTCCCTTCCAATTCTAAATTGTTTAATATCTTAGGTCGATCATTGAAGGGAAACAATAAGCATAATGTGAACAGTAGGCTTCTTGAGTGTGGCATACAAAGAATAGGTGCAATAAAACAACTATTTTAATATTATCTGTTTTATTTTACTCTCTTTTGGAATAATCTATAATAAAAAAAACCCTAAAATTTTATATCTTCATATTGTTAAAAACCTATAAACGTATATGTACATGCTTAACGCGTTATGATGGAAACAAGGGCGGCACTCAAGCTTAAACACCTCGTTTTTTACGACTTCCTGCAATTTTGTTGGAAATTTAACCGGCAAAAAACAAAACGTTCCACCCAAAAGGCGTATGATTAAGTTCAAAAACACCCTTAAGAAGTTACTTTAATTAACTATCGCTATTAATTTAACACAAATACAAAAGTACTCGTATATACTACCGTATTTCTTTTGAATATAAATAACGATATTTTTAATTTTCTAACGTTTCTAGCTACGAAGCTAGAATTAAAATTTTCCCGACGCTCTTCCACCCGATGATTATATCAGTAACGTAATCAACAATTTTTTTTTTTGCTAAATTAAAGAAGAGTATACACAGCTGCAGATTCCTAACAGGATGTCAGCATCAGAAACTCGATTTTTTTTTTAATTTTTTTTTTTGAAAAGATCACGGAGGCCGTCTGGTCTCCTTGTAAAAGCAGACAAGCTCGTTAAAGATCAATACTTACTCTTCTATGTGGGGCGACTGCGTTCTTAGACAGATGACACTGTGTATGTATGTGTGTTATTCCATTGCCTACCCCAATCCGTCGCTCACTTGCCTCTTTTGTATAAAAACCACCCCAATAGAATTCAATAGCACACTATAAGCGCACCCCATGAAATCAAAAGAAGTGGAAGAATAGAAAAAAAAAACACGATAAAATTCATAAACTTGTTTGTCGTCATCTTTTGATATCAAAAGAAAAGATGGTAAATTAATCATCAACAATATTACGACCATCAAATAGTCGTACTCTGTGTATTATGGTGAAAAAAGCGTTAAAATAATTAATACATTCATAATTTAACCATTTATTTATTTAGCAATTTTAAGCAATACATTCTTTTTTACAAAAAAAATAATAATAATAGAAACCAAAGAGAAAATACGTAATAATAACACAATTATAATTCTAAACTTAAGAACAATTGACAATAATATATCTGCTTAATATCTAGAAGGGCCATATCTAGCTTTATAATAATCATCATAATTGTTGTAACCATGGGGTAGTGGCATTCTTTCATCATAAAAGTCGTGATAATAAGACGGCGGATGACGATCAAGATCAGGATTTCCTGAAAATCTGTAATTTTCACGATAATCCATCCTTGGCCAATTATTATTATTATTATTACTACTACTATTATTATAAGGATCGGAGCCTTGGCGGTAATTCTTCAAAAATTCAGACGGTGGTATTAATAATTTCGGTTTCTTTGGTGATAATTGTAATGATGATGATGGTGATGATGATGATGATGATGATGGTGGCGGTAGCATTCGTTTATCATCTTTCTGTAGAATCTCTTCTCTTTCTTTAGTTTTCTTTAATAGTTGTGCTGGTGTCAAATAAGCAATTGAATCTTTTAAATGTGTTTTGGTTGGTTGTAATTCATCTTCATTCACTTGTATTCCTATTGTTGCCGTTTCTTTATTATCAACACACTGAATTCCAACATCACTAAATATTAAAGCTTTACGTTTTTTACATTCTTCACATGATTGTTTTTCTTTAACACTATCTTTCTTGTTTATCAATAATTGTGATGCTTTCACTGCCAGAATTGATGTATCTTCAAATGTGTTTGTTGTTAAATCTGTTGTTGTTGTTGTTGTTGTATCTTCTAAATCAACAGTTTCACGAATTACGCCAATTTTCTGTAGTATCTTATCTAATGCACTTGCAAATGTATCAGTTTTTCCTGGTGGTGATGATGTACGTGTTGTAAAACGGAAACGTACAATTGGTATTTTTCTTAATGGTGATTGATATTTGCCTTCATTTGTTATTTTCTTTTCTTTTGATGGTTTCACACGTAGACGTCCGGTGAATTTTCGTTCATCACTTAATGCTTTTAATGCATCTTGACATCGCGAAATCACTGTAATTATTACGTAAAAACAAAGAAAGAAAAAATAAAAACTCTCACATATTTTCTTTAAAAACTTTCTAGCAAATACAGAATAATAGAAAAAAAAGAAAGAAAATACAACTTACCCTTAATTTTCTTCTGTAAATATTCAGGCGTCGATGATTGAACTAATAAAAGAAAATACAAATAATTTTAACATGGTTATTTGAACAAAAAACAAACAATAACAAAAAAAAAAGAATTCCACAAAAACCTAAATTATGTGAAATTCTTTTTACAAAAATCTCAAAAAAACAATTAATAATCGTATTAAACGCGCACCTTCAGATTTGGCTGTAATAGTCAAAAAATCAGAAAGAGAAATCTTCTTGTCGGCAAACAACTGGAAAAAAAGAACAAAATCCAAACAAACAAATTAGAAAAATTTGTATTAGCCTCTATGTTCCCACTAGGCGAGAAACTTGAACGGCAATCTAGGGAGGCCCAAATTCAATCAATTATACAGACTTAGCATTTTTAATACGAACATAGAAGAAACATAGCAGCAGCACACACTCTTAGAGGTTTTGCAGAGATCAACAGAAACTAAGCGGTCATGCGTCATAGAACTCTAAATATTCATCGTGAAACATCAGCGGATAGATGTATCAGACAAAGATCAAAGTAGATCGGAATTCTCGATCCAATACCGCCTGTTTTCTATTTGTCTCATTCTAACTTATGCGAAACCCCCCTAAGTGTAGGTTGTGACTGGTATTTTTACCATGTTCGTATTAGAAACGCCCGGTCTGTATATATTCCATATTGGTACTTTTATTGAATGGTTAGCCCAATTAAACGGAATCTACTGTTTTTAGAAAGTGGGGGAGCGGCTAACCCCTCCCCGAGACTACGCCACTGGATAGAAACACGTCTAGTAGAAACATGAGGCTTACGATTTTTCCAATTATTACTTTAGTTGCATCAGATGTTTCCATTTCAGATTTTTGATCATCTTTTTCGATATTTGTTTGATCTGTTGTTGTTGTTGTTGTTGTTACAGTTGTTACAGGCATTAAATTTGATCGTGTAGTTTGTGATATTGGTGGATATGATAATGGATTTATTGGAGCTATCTGTACTGGTACAATTGTTTGTGGTGTATTATTTAATGGTATATTTGAAACACCACCATCACTAAAATCAACACTATTACCAATAAAATAACTTTGATCATATTGTTGATTTTGATAATAGTGTTGTTGTTGTTGTAATGGTGGTGGAACAGGAGCAGGAACTGGTTGTGGAGGATACATATGTTGTTGTTGTTGTTGTTGCTGTTGTGTATATACAGAAATCGTTGGTACTGGACAATTAACTTCATTCAATTTTTCACGAATCTCTTCTAAAAATGACCTCTTCTTAGCTATATCTTGTTTTCTTGCTAATTTAGTAGCTGGTGATACAGAACGGCTGCGTTTCCTTGATGTTCTTGTTTCACGTAACCAAACTTCACGATCTGATAAATTTGAATGACGACCATCATCATGTCGTTTACGTGTAATTGAACCTTCACCTGAACGTGAATGTCGTTTTTTTGAATAATCACGACTATTACTTCGATTACGATCCCTACTTGTATTATAACGTTTCATTGATAATGAACGTTGTTTTTCGAAAGAATCTTCTTTTATTGATAATCCAGATTGTTGTTGTTGTTTTTTTTCTTGATGTTGTTTCATTGAATCAAATTCAATTAAATCAACATCCATTTCAGTACCAGGTGGTACAAGACCTGTTTCAACTAATTTTAATTTATCTGAAACTAATTTCATTTCTTTATCACGTGCACACTTCATTTTATCTTTACAAATATCACGACGTGTTTTTTCAGGATCACGACGCAATTGATCACGATTAGATCGATGTCGATCACGATCACGAGATTTTGATCGATATCGATGTTCATTAGAATTTGAATGTAAACGACGACGTTTCGATGTACGTGAACGTCGTTTAGATTCATCATCTTTTATATGATCACGAGAACGTTTTTGATGATCTTTTGAATGTCTATTAGAATGACTATGTGATGAATGTTTATTATCTTGTTCTTTATGTTGTGGCGAATCCTTTTTATCATCAATTGTATCATCATTATTTGATGGTATTACAGCATTCTCATCCCATGCATCAACAATATCTAAACCTTCCATAAAATCAGCATTAGAAAAATCATCGAAAAAGTCATCAGGAACATCTTCTTCTTCATCTTCCTCTTCTCGATCAACTTCAGCATCTTGTTCTTCTACATGATCAACAACTTCTAAATCATCCTTATTATTACTATCACCAATATCTTCTAATTCACTTGTTGGATTCGTGATTTTAGTAGAAGGTGATACATGATTTTCAGATGATTGTTTCACATCCGGTGACATTTCTTTGTTGTTTTCGATCTTCTGTTCTTTACCATGATTGACTTTATTATCACTTACTGATTCTGATTGGAGTTGATCATGTTCAGATGTAGTTTTTGTCATTTCAGTCACATTATTATCGTTTTCTAGAAACAAAACAATTTTGTCACACACACAGCCATACTGATTACAAGACAAATTTGTCTCAATTTTACAAGACAATTTTGTCGTGTTATCGGTGATTAAAAAAAAAGCTACTAATCCAAAAACAACAAACCGTGTTGACGTTCTTCTTTAATATCGATAAATCCTTCATCAGATTCTTGATCTAATAGCCATGGTACTATACGATTTCTAAAGAAAACCGTTGTATAACTGAATAATTTACAATTACTATCTGAATGTAGAAAACAATACATTTTTGATAAATTTTTATCATAAATAAAACGTATTGTTAAACCGATATTTAATGTAGGTGCAAAATTTTTAATTAATTGTGTTGTTACATCAATATCTTGTTTTAAATATGTTAAATCGTTTATTGATTTATCACTATTATTACTATCGTTTAATTTTTGTTGTAGATTTTTTAATGTTGTCATACGATCTTGCCATATATTTGTATTACCACGACATTTAAAACCAATAATTTTCTCATATTGTTCACCAACAATTTCCGGATATTGTGGAAATACATTTATATCGTTTATAACAAATTTTAAAATATCAGTTAGTATTGTACGTATTTTCGTAATAAAATCAATTTTAAATTGTTTAAAATCATCACATTGTGGATAATTAAACGAAAAATTTGTATTATATTCTTGAATTTTCAATAATGGTCGTGTTAATAATGTTATTAATGGATCTGATTGATTATTTAAATAATCTTTTAGAAATACATCACATGTTAGAACAAATCGTCCAACACAATGTGGTACTGTTACAGATGTTATATTACGATTATGTTCGAATGGATCTTGTATAACTATAGCACTATTTATATGTAATGGTTGTTTACCATTATTGATATTAATTTTATATAAACGAAATGAATCGGGTAATGTTTCATGATTAAAGAAATCGGTACGATTTAATGATTTACCTAAATATGGACAAATAATTTTTGTTGTATAATCGAAATTTATATAAAATTTCAAAAAACCAACAAATATCTCGAATAATGATGTTTCTTTCAATTTTGATTGATTATTATGATTTTTTAATTGTTTAAAATTACAATTCCAACCATCTTCTAATTGATGATTTTGATCATCAATATCGATTTCTAATTGTTTAACACTTGGTAGATAATATGGTGATTGTTGTAAATAAAATATAAACAACCATGCTAATGAATAACTAGAAAAATAACCGCTTTTCTTAAAATCATGTAAATGAAATAAATATTTAATAAATATCATTAATTGATGTAAACGATCATCAATTGTTAAATAATAATTAATTAATTTCGAATTATAAATTGGTAACATATTTTTAACATTTATATCGCAATTTGTTTTTGTTATTGTATGTTTACATTTAATTATTGGTACTTTTGCTGTACGTATTAATATTAATTCATTGAATTTTTTCGATTTATATAAATCAGATTTAATACGTGTTAAACATGTTACATCATTTGTATTTGTTGATTTAATATTTTTTATATAAATATCTAAATCACAACCTAAATAATCTAATTGTGTTATTGTTGAACCGAATATATAAATTTCACATAATGGAAAATGACGACGTATCGCTTGTTTTATATCATTTGTTATTTGATTACATATATCGATTATTTGTTTATCATTTTGACGTAATTTATCACGTAATACTTTTATTTTATCATCGAATTTTTTTAGAGGTTTTAAACTTTCTAATATACCAGTTTGATCTAATTGGGGTATTGCTAAAACAAAACAATTGTTAGAATAATAATGACAATAATAATACAAGGTCCGTCAAGAAGTCCACATGTTTATAAAGGAATTGACAAAGCATATCGATGTAGATAGCGCCACCGACAGTATCAAGCATACAAGAATCATCAACAAATCTACCTTCGACTTCAATTTTTTACCAAAAAGTCGTTATAAATCATTAGGAAAAGTAATTCGGAATAAAAACTTGTAGACTATCTTAAGAAGTCAGAAAGACGCATAACTTTCAAAAAGTAAACAAGCCTTAGCTCTGAAAATCGAAGGTCCACTTAACCCACTAGCCAGTGCGGTTAAGAAATAGTTATCAGTTTTAATAATGCGACTGATTCAAGAGACGGAGATGAAAAAGGAGTCTACTGTATTAGAATACAACACATAATTTAAGCATACAACCATTAGTATAAAGCAGTGGTTCATAAAGTGTTTTACGTGGAACGCTGGAGTTCCACTAAATAATTTTAGGGCTCTGGTGCAATAGTTACATACTATAACAAAAGAATACCACTTGCAAATCGTTAAGCTCTACCACTAATTGTTTTCTTCTTCTTAGTTGACATTAGAATGTTTGTAGTTATGTAGAGTATATGAAACATTGTATTGGGGCTTCTACACCAAAACAAGTTTGGGGACCACTGGTATAAAGTAAGGTGACTAGATGTCCTGCTTTTCAATGATATGTCCGAAGTGTTGAAGGTTCAAAAATGTCCCGCTTTCCGCTGAGTCTTCAAAAATATCCCGCGTTTTCTGATAATTCCGCTATTTTATTGAAACACGAGTGAAAAAACGAATTTGTGTAATCTTCCTTTTTCCTGTTACATTCTTCGTTCGTTTGTAAAGTATGAAAAAAATGTTTTAAAAGCTAAAAAAACGCCTCTACGTTATTAAAAGTTAGTTTCAAATTTTAATAATTGATCAATTCGTGTTCACGATTGAAAAAAGTTGTCCTGTCCCGTCCCGTCTTGGCTCTTTGAAAATCTGGTCACTTTATATAAAGAAGCCTTCATATTGGCAATCATAGAAGTGAGATTTCTTAAAAAGAAATTACCGTAAATTGAGGCATATAAGATGAGTTTTCAACACTAAAATATGGCTTAAAATTAAAAATTCAAGTTTTAAATTTAAATATCCTCCTTATACTTTCAAGCATTTGGACTTTTTTTAAAAAAAACAAACAAATGTTTGTCTTGTTTGTGGTCGTTGAGATAAGCCACATAGTGATGATAAAGTTGTTTGAAATAGTGTTGTTTAATGTTTCAAATTACCTCTATTCGAAAAATTAGTTTACGTTGCATTAAAAAAAAGTGCTATTATCTTGAAGACTAAACAAACAGATGTTGACAAATTCCATCACAAAAACAGCGAGTCGACTTATACAACAAAAATATCTATAAATCTAAATAAAGGGGTATATTTTTTAATATCCAATTATCGCCTAGGATGGCGCGATTTATGGTAATGAATAATATCGAATTTTCAAATTTCTTAAAAAGCTCACAATGTGGAATGACGAAAGTTGTACAGAAGGGCGGTAGATCTAAGAAAATTACGCCAAGGGAGGACAATCAGAAAAATAAAAACTTGGCCTGATGTATCCATTAGAACTCTATTACTGAAAGAATGCAGGCTTGTTTTCAAGACGACCTGTAGAAGCCAGTACTTAAAAAAAAATAATCGAATAACCGGTACAACAATAGAAAACCGGGTTAACTTATTCTAATGAAATGATACGTGCAAGAAAACCGGTTAGAAAAAGACTAAGGCTCTAAACACATAGTGAAGCGGCGAGCAAAGCAGCGATGAAAACGGAGAGCAAAGCGGCGATCGAATGTAGCGTTGATAAAAATTTGCCAACACATAGTGAGGCGTATAAAATCGTGCTGCTATCATGGATATGTCTTGTAGTTACCTAAGTACAATCAATATTTCTACAAAAATATCTAAAAAATCCGAAAACAATTTATACCACCATATTGAGAATTAAAAAACCTTTCCAATGGGGGGCTACTTGACCCCCCTTGCTATTTAAGATTCCTTAGTTGTGGGCTGCCGGGGCTAGGGGGCTGACGCAACAAAGTCGCGAATGACATTGAAATGTGTCCTCCTCAAAACGAAAATCAACCTGTCTCAGGATTTTTGCTTGAATGACTGTTTTTTTGGTCCCACAGAGGTTTATTAATAAAAACACTACTTATGAATGCCTCAATTTCCATTTTAAGCAACGATTTGAAGAGCGATGATAGCAGAGAATTCAAAATTGTTTGAAATCGTTGCTTTGCTCGAGTATCACAGCGCTGTTGCATCGTTGCTCGTCGCTCCACTATACGCGGTTCAATAGGAATATATTGGTTTATTTTCGCCTCTTTGCTCTCCGCTATCATCGCTGCTTTGCTTGCCGCTTCACTATGTGTTTAGCCTTAGGAACGCGTGAAAGGTACACGCCAGTCAACCATACAATCCCACACGAACGAATGTGCTGTGTAGGGCACATTTCTGACAAGGACACTCTTTTACGCGCGCAAAACTGTACTTGTAAAGGTAAAAATTCTCGTTTTGCGTGAGTGACAAATATGGCTAGAAAAGAAATTGATTAAAATCGAAAAACCACGTCACAGAAAAGAGATTCCATCACGTATTTATCAAATTTTTACAAAATATACTGCAGATTTCTATTCAAACATTATCAAGGTTTAGTAAATGAGGTGCGACCGTTTCCGGGCAGGCTTCATTTGATTTTTGCAGAGTACATATGTATAAAATACTGGGTTCCAAATGGAAATCGATGCGTTACAACAGTGTTTCCTAACCGGTGTACCGTGAAAGGATTCTAGGTGTGACGCAGATTGGGTGTTTGTTTCCGATATACTTCGCACCCGATGTTTATGGGGATCAAAATGCAAAAATGCGGATTAGAAACAATTAAATATTCTATTACAGTGTCGCGGTCATCTTATTGAATTTAAACTGTACCGCTAAAGCAAACAGTTTGGGAAACACTGCGTTACAGATATGTGATTAGGGGCCGTCCACAAACCACGTTACGCTGTTATGGAGTCGGGTGGGTGTGCACCAAAGTCTACGTGGCGTTACAAGGAGGGGGGGGGTTAATTATTATTGTTACGTAACACCATTTCTTCTCCTGAAAAGTTGATTGTTGCCGATTTTCTGGGACGGTTATCAAACTAATTATTAAAAATCTGAATAAAAATATTCTATAAAAATTTTCAGAAATATTTGAAAATTTATTCATAAATATTTAATGTAAATCGTTACGTAGCCTTTCAGAGGGGAGGGAGGTTTCAAACCTAATGTCTACATGGTGTTATAAGGAGGAAGGAGGGTAAAAAAAACCTAAGAAAAAACGTTACGTGGTTTGTGGACAGCCCCTTACACTAGCGAACGTATTAAATGGCCTACCGAATCTCCAGGCCTAAGTCCCATTGAAAAATCTGTTGGAAATAAAATGAAAGCTGAAAGATCAATATTTTCGTAACCATCGAGATCCCTTCAAAACGTTCCAAAAAGAATTGCTTGGCAAAATTACTATTTTTGTGTTTGTGGGCAAAACTTGAAATAGTATACCGTGTATCACAAGAAGGAAAAGTAGAGTAGATTCTGCAATAAATGATGAACTCAACTATATTGTGCAATCAACAGGAAGCGCAAACTTGCAAACGGAAATTTGAGAACTTGTAATAGATGTGGAACTTTTTGCCGGACCGCGCCTTATATAAAACCCTTACATAAAATAGAATTATTGGGTGTCGGTGTCGTGGTTGTTGTTTTTGTTGGTGTTGTTGTTGATGTTGTTTTTGTTGTTGCAGGTGGTGGTGGTGGTGACGATTTTGTTGATATTTCAATTGATGATTGTTGTTGTGGTGTTTGCCATGTCAATTCTAAAATCTTCCCATCCAACATATGATTTCGTAATATTATTTCAGTTAATGTATCTTTATTTTCAAAACTATACGTTATACTACCATTTGATTTATTATGAGTAAATGTACTAATTTTACCAAATTTATTAAAATAATTATTAACATCATCAATTTTCATATCGGGTGATAAACCTAAAATAATTAATAAAAATTTAAAATACAGAAGTACAGATAAATTTGTGATGCATCTACCTGAAACTGTAACACCTTTTGGTAAAGCACGTTGATGTTTTTTGCCTTTAAAATGTGTTTCCATATTTTTCGGACTTTTACCACAATTTGTTTTACAAATTTTACAATAACCACCATTTAATAATGTCGCCATTTCATTTATAATAAACTACCATCTGATTTGCAAATTTTTTGAAAATATTTCGGTTCTATATAACCGTTTCGATTACCAGGACTGAGTATTACACCATTTGATGATTGATAAAATTCAATACCATCATCGATTGCTTTTTTTATGTCGATAAATATAAAAATTTGGGCGTCTTTACGGACACCACTAATTATATTTGGATTATTCGGTAAACCTTTAGCGAAATGGATATGATTACGTTTCATACGATGTAAACCGTATTTTTTAATTGCTGATAAATGACGATAATACGTTCCATGTATCACATTATCAACGGATGTAGGATTCACGATTGGTATCAATTCAAGATCGTCAATTTCCTAAAATTCAACATTAATTGTGGTGTAATCAATAAAATTGTCGATTGTACCTTTAGAGAATGTCCCTGATTTGCACGAATCTCTAGCGCCCCTTCTTGATTACGTCTCAATGTAAAACGTTGTTTATCATCTAAATTAACAATACGACAAATATCGTCTTGTGTAAATCTACCACGTAGATTTTGATGATTTAAAATCTGCTCTACAGCGATATAACCATCGGATGTTATATTTAAACCTTGTTTGATTGCTGCATGCCTTAAAAGCCACGATAAAGTTTTACTCAAAACTATGTCGGAATTCTGAAAATAATAAATTAACAAATAATACAGCTAATTATTAATTTAATTAATTACAGGCATTAACGAAACGATATCACTAAAATTTGTTTTTTTATTTGTTTGTTCGTACACTTTTGAGGTTATAAGACACAAAAAAAAACGTTACAAATGGCGGCGTTCTTGTTCAAAAACAAAAATCCCTAAAAATCGTTTGAAAAATCTGAAATTCCTGTTATTTTATCCAATAATGCGAACAATAAATCGATGAAATTGTAATTCTAGTTGATTTTGATTGAATTAATTCAGAAAAACTCTAAAAAATCTAATGATAATCGTATTTTGTAGAATGTACGTTTAGGTTATATAATCGTTAAATTTCCCTAGTTTCATGTCTACCAACTTTATTATTGTTGTTAATAATGGATACCGATCCAAAATCTAGGTATTATCGATTATAATAAACAAATTATGCAATTAATTGATAACAAATCAAATATTGTTGTTTTTTTTTTAGAGGTTTAAAACATGTTAAAAACAAGAAAAAATATAATAAACCAAAATCAACAATACATAATACACAAATACCAACAAAACCAAAGAGTACAACAATTTTAGAATCAAATTGGTCACGTTATGAATCTGATGATGATGATGATAATGATAACAATAGTGATAATACAAAAAAATTAGATAGTCGTACAGATTTTTCAATATTAGCAAATATACCAATTGGGCAAGGTAGTCATTTCCAATTCAAAAATAAATCATTGATTGATGATCAGGCTCCAGTTAAAACAAATGATTTGTTTAAATTAGATTTAAATCTATTGGATCTCAGTATTGCAACAATACCATTCCATATCCGTTGTAATGTTGATAATTCTTACTTTACAGTATTTATTTTTTTATCAAAACAAAAAAACAAGAGATTTACGTAATTTTATTTGCAGAAAGATCAGTTAGCAGCAATGATAACAACATCAATAAAAAATAAAGATATTTATGAGAATTATTTAAATAAAAACGGTTTGATAGTAACAAATCAGTCAGTTTTCGATTTGTCAGATGATAATGAAGAGAACGATAGCAATAGTACGGAACAAGAAGGTCATGAAACTGTTATACAAGACGTTGATAATGATTCAGCAAATTCTAAAATTAATCTGATAAATAATGATGATAACAACAGTAATGAAAAAAATGTTGAATTAAATAAATTAGAAAAAATTGAAATTGGAAATAATGTAAATAATGAGGAGAATTTAGAAGAATGGTTAGATGATATTTTAGATGATTGATTGTTGTTTTTTTTTTTTGATTTTTTATAAACAAACTTTTATAACATTTTGTTTTTTTTTTGATAATAATTATTACGTCATTTTATTGTCCAACTTTGTAACCTTGCATTATTTGGTTTTGTTTATCCTTGCATCATCACGTTTCGATATAAAACAGTGAAAAACAATCTGTTTACATGTTTTATTTGTTAGGCTAATTAATGCAGAGGTGGATTAAACGCGAACGCAGTGGCGTAGGAATAGGGGTGGATGGGGTAGCATTGCTACCGGGCTGTCTCTCATTAACCTCTAATGAAAAAAGAAGGCAGATATTAGGCGCTAATTTAAATTCTGCTATCGGACGCTATAGCGATAAGGACCTCAAATTTTTTTGTTTAAATCTTAAACCAGCCATCGAATTATCAATTCTGTCTAACTTATTCAAAACATTCAGTATCCGTCTTAAAATCGAAAGAAATTAGAACGAGTACGACGCTAAAAATTGTAGCAAACCCTCTAGTATTGTAGGAGTCAGTTCAGGGGATAACATTAAAACTTCCTCTAAAAAATCGTTTTGGAATATTGCAGTTTTTTTAACATATTTGAGGCTTCCATGAAACTGAAGCTCTAAACGTACGTTTTGCACCTGAATAACAGGACCGTGCAATGGGTGCACTGCACCCGGGCCTACCAGATATAGGGCCCAAAAATGATCCACGGACTGAACTATGAAGTCTTTATTTATTGATTTTTATTGTTTTTAGCATGTATATAATTTAAGTAAGGGCCCCGATCTACATCTTTGCACCTGGACCCCTGAATATATTTGCACGCTCCTGCTGAATGGTGGTACGCTAACCATCGTAAGTCAAAAAGCCGACAAAATACCGCACTACTCTTCATAATTAAGAGGTATGATCGGCTTATACAAGAGCAATAAGTCAACGAGGCTTCACATAAAAGGTAGTATTAGCGACTTAATATCAAAAATAAAGATAGTGCTGGTGTTAAGCTAAATCCGAAATAAACTATAATCATGTCGCAATGATATGGAATCTTCAATTTTGCACATAGGCAGTCAAATAATTTGGTGCGACCCTGCATCTGGCCAATGATATCATTGTTTGATTTGCAAAACTGTTACAAATCATCCACAATCAGAGGCAGTAGCGGATCTACACTCTTTATGGGGCACGAAGCTAATAATGATTTTGGGACCCCTGAGCTGAAGAAAATAACAAGTAATTCTACGAAACCTTACAGTAAGTTACAGTGGATAAACTCGTGTGGCCGACTACTACAGGACTAAGCATTTAAGAAGTCGGTTCTCGACGATGGTTAAAGCAAAGATAAATCTTAGTATTTTGGTAAAAATGGGATCGGATATCCGATCCGAAATGTAATATTTTGCAATACAGTAGAGTAGTAGAGGCCCGTTTAACCAAAAGTCGGTTAAACGAGCCTCTAC
>JAZBGY010001383.1:0-22986 GCA_037414755.1 Lydus trimaculatus | reverse complement strand
GAATTTAATCAGTGTAAAGTATGGAAATAAAAAGGGGAGCAAGGAATATTGAATTAATCCAAAAAAAAGTTTCTGGGGAGAACTAGTTATTACGAATTACAGACTTATAGTTATTGTCTTGTGTACTGCATAAATTTAATATTTGGATTTTTTAAAATTATAATTCTCAAATTATCCTTTAATATCAAGATTGTTAGTTTTTATTATAAAGTTTAAAGAGAAACGTTTCCATTTCTAATGAGAAAAATTGCTAAGCCACCTCTTGCATACGGGCGGTCAAGAGTATGGGAACGCCCCTGAGGTTGTCCAAAAATAAAATTTACGTTATGGACTTTGATTTATTAGAGAAATATAACAATGGAAGTTGAATATCCACGTATGTAAATATGTGGACCTTTTGGTAAGCCAAAATCAAAATACTAGACAAAATTTTGTAATTGCATTAGAAATTATGACGGCTTTTCCTACTATTTTTGGAAATAAGCTTTTGTTGACTACAGTATCGATAAAAAATAAATTTCACGCCAAAAATTAATAATTTACAATCCTGTTATAAGACCACAATTGCCAATTATCAGGTTGTGCAACAGAAGCAGTTTATTGTATTTTCTTGTTCTCCACGCTGTTTAGCATAAATATTCAATAAAATATGACAAATTCTACTTACATTTATTTTGAGTTATGAGTTTCACCTTTGTTATTGTTTTCGTGTTACGGGAACAGTTTAAATAACACTAAGAAAATATTTATAATACACTTGAATATAAATCAAATAGATATTTGATACGTGCACACTCCGTTTGAAATCTAGACAAAACAATCATACTTCAGAGAATTTAAGATTGATTAACCATAAATGAAGTAACAACGGTTTAGAATATCGAATTCGTAATGGAATGTTGTTAGATTTTATAATAGTAACACACGTTATGTTTGTGAAAAGTAATAACACAGTCGTTTGACCACAACGTATAGGTCACCAATAAAAACGACCACAATAAGTAATAAAATGTTACACATAAAATGGTATGAAATATTTTAATTATTTGATATAATACGATAAGTGTCTATAGTTTATAGGCATAAATTGTAATTTGATAGTTAAAATCAAGGTGGACACAAACCGATAATTTTGGGTTTAAATCATTTATTTCATAAAAAATATATATATGTAATAATACTAATAATAAACTGTACACTATTCATTATATTCATGTATTGTTATTAAATATACATAAAAGCAGTATATTGTTAAATATATAAATGACTTAACTTGAAAAATATTTGAATAACATTTATAAGTACTGCAAAAAGTAATAAAAACGGCAAGATAAATGATCAATAAATAAACAGAAATAAGCAAAATATATTCATCGATGAATATACATAATAACATTGCCATTCGGTAATTTCTTCATCAATGACCATACTTCAATTTTCGTTAAATTTCTGACATTTATATCATTAATTGCTAATATCTCATCACCAACTAATAATTCACCATTCTTTCCAGCAGCTCCTCCTATGTGACAGAAATTATCAAATTATTATTAATATAAAAGAACAACCATAATAAAACCAATAACGTTAAATGTGGCATATTAATTAAGTTTAACGTTAACGGTAATGGAGTATCCCCATCTAAACGTTAGCCACAATGTTGAGCTGAGTACGACTGAATGGAACAAGCAGTTTCGTATTAAACCTTTAAAAATTAATAGATCAATTGATAATGGAAAAAAATTGTTAACATTATATCTTTAACCATGAAGTGTCGATGACACTAGGACAATGTCAAAAAATGTATAAATTTTTTATAAATTTATATACGTGTATGTAGGACTATAATTTAAAATAAACATTTACAAACAGACTATTATGTAGAGTTAATGATTCATTAATTAATAGTAATTTTTTTAAGTTCTACAAAGCGGGACCAGGGCTCTAAGGCTTAAGTGAGCTTCAGATCCAATAACTTTTTAATCAGACTTTGCACTAACGAAATGCGTTTTTTGCGCCATTGTGGTGAATCACCACTTGAAACAAGCCTTTTTCTTAGTTTTGAATTTTTAATATTTGCTTACTTATCAATAAGAATAATCATGAAAATAATCATAATTATCATCATCATGTTTATTAAAATTAAAAGTAAGATTTAATGTTAATTTGAGACTACAATTGAATAATTATCACCTCCAGTTGTTTTTCGTTCGTTACTTATCTGAATCAGAAAACAATCAGATAGGAGGTGAATGGATAAGGGCCATTTTGATTGATGTAATTTTGCTTTTTATGGGCAGTTTGAGCTAGTGTTTGCAATTATGTTTTAAACTAAGAAACATTGTTAAAGGTGTCTTGACGTGAGAAGCAATCTATTGACTTCTGTTTGGTTAACTGTACTTTAGATTTTCTATTTGTCGCTCATAAAGTGAAATAAATCATCGAAAAAAGTACAAATTGTCATTATTTATACAAAAAATAGTACATTAAAACACAAGTGTCAGAAGTCGACAATTATTTCACAAGTCAAAGTTTAGAAAACGAGCAGCGAAGCATGAGTTTTCTAAAGGACAAGTGCAATATACGACTTATGACACGAGTCTTTTATACTATTTTATCTATTTTGCCTTTTTTGTGCCCTTTTTATACAAAAAAACTGGAGTTTTGAAATGTAGGGAATTTTGTGGTGGTTGGTATTGCTAACGTAACATTTCAAAATTGTTCAATTGTTTTTTTTTTTTAACTTTCTCAATGGTTTTATCACTGCCATTTGTCTAAAAATTATTTATTGTATAACATGAGCCAAGATTTTTCATGTATGCCTCCTGAAATACGGGAAATTGCTGAAAATTCTTGAAAATACTGTCAGTAATTTGCTACCAAATAACGTTTGCGTGAGCGTTACCAACCTTAAGAAAAAAAATTACTACAACTATGTTAAGGGGCAGTTACACGGTCCGTGGTTCGGCGGAACTGGTCTGCCGAACCACGGAACACGGACCGTGTAACATAGTTGGCCTGCCTTGGTCCGCCTTGGTTCCCTCGATCCATCGATTGTCGGTAAAATGTCGCGGAACAAAGTAGCGGACCGATCTGGTCCGTGATGGTCCGCTATATCACGGACCATTTTCATTCGATGCCGTTGATTTTACTATATAGTTCGTTAGTTTTTAATAGTAAAATTAATCAAATAATAAAATTTGTTCATAATTACGTACAGAAAGTATGTACAGGTAGATTGAAGTATTGGAATTGTTTAAAATACGATAAATATTCAAAAAAGTAATGAATTTAATCATATGAGCACTAAATTGAAAGAACTAATCGAACTAAATTGTGTGTATAGTGACCTTGACAGTTCCCGACAATATTGACGACGAACCACAGCGGACCGTGTTGACACACTGCTCCGTAGAACGGCGGACCACAGAGGACCACAGACCAGTTCCGTGGTTCGCCGAACCACGGACCGTGTAACTGCCCCTTTATACTGTATGACCATTTTGTCATTATAGTTTTTTCATCATTCACATACCGACGTCGAAAAAGGGGGTACAGCGTAGAACGAATAACGTGCTTGCCGGCGCATTGATGAAATGAGATAGAAATATGTAGATGCTGCACCTCACGAATGTACAGGTTGACTTAATTTCTATGGTATTTAAAGCTAACTCCTATTAGCAGTGATTGAGCAAAATAATTGATGGCACATTCTTGTGTTACTTTTTTGAGGCTAATCAGATGGTGTAGTCAGATTGTCGTTGTAAGAAGTAAACGTTTTATCTTTAATTTGAAGTAATGAATTCAATAGTTAATAAAATTAATTGAATAATTAATATGCAAGTCAGATTCTAACAAATTGTACCGGAAAGATGTTCCGTCGTGTTGCGACATCACTACACCATTAGACAAGTAATATAAACGAGTATGCTCAGGAATATAGACAAACGGTTATATTTTTCAATATCGACTTATACCCCGAAATGGTTCTAGTTTTTGAAGTAACAACATTGAATTACGCCAATGGTCCGTGCCTGACACGTGACAACATCACGATTACTTAAGGCGGATTTATGTATCTTTTCCCTAGATATAAGTATTGCTCCATGTATAGGGCCACCCTTACGTTGTACGAGTAGAATGAAATTATGTTATAAGATTTTGTCTCGTAAAAATGTAAACACACTTACAACCGATTTGTAACAAATTGGATAACTTGTCAAGTTTTTGGACAATATTGACTTGCCAAGTTAAATGAATTCTTGAATAACTTGTCAATAACTTAATAAATACTTCATTGTTTTCACATGAGTGCGAGAAGGACGAAAACTCGAAGCAATTTCTTGTACCAAGAACGTGACCAACAACTCGTGGTGCGTATATACTTGTATAATAGTTGTTCAAATTATTCATAAAGAAACAAATTCTTCCTCAAGAATTTCAGAAACTCTTTACATATAGGGGAAGCTCGGCTGATTTCGTGATACGGATAATACCGTTATTTTTGAAAACAAAAAAGTGAAATCGGTAAACAGGCCCAAAGTTTACGCATTAAAAGTCAATGCGTAAATTGACATCACTATAATATATTAACTTCTTTCAGTTGTACACATGAAGAGGATTAATTAAATTTCAATAAAACCATTGAAAAGGTTATTATTTTATAATATTCAATGTTCTATCACGATAAGAAACTAAGACTATCACGGAATTATCTTAGTTATCACGGAATTATACGACTTTTACGTTAGCAATAATGTCGGTTTGGCACTACAACAAAATTAAAAATGTCAGACTTTTAGTGCATACAAGGCTGTACCATTCTCAGAACACAAACCCCACGTTTATTCCTTTCAATTTGAAAATGTTATAATGAAAATAGTGTTTAATATCACGAATTTAGACAAGTTTTCCCTAAAACGAGTTATTGGTCAAATTCTAGGTTCAAGAAATTGCTTCGAGTTTTCGTCCTTCTAGCACCCATATGAAAACAATAAAGTAACTTATCAAGTTATTGACAAGTTATTCAACAGTTCATTTAACTTGACATGTCAATATTGTCCAAAAACTTGACAAGTTCTCCAATTTGTTACAAGTCGCTTGTATCATGTTTTACTTGGTACAAGCCAACATGAACAAGCAAAACTTGATTTTGTAATCGTACCCTTAGTGTTAGAGCTTGTATTATGGCAACTCCTTAACTGCAAATATTTGAAATTATCGTAAAAAATACCTTGGAAAATTTTTTTGACACGTATGGGTAAATCGCCTTCACAAGAATCTTTGCCACCTTCAATACTAAAACCAAGACCAGCTGCATCTTTCAGCAAAGTAACAGTATGAGTAACATTTTTAAGTGAATTCGTTGTTGATGTTGGTGATAAATTTGCTGTTAAGGCTAAAAATAGTTTTATAATTATTATTTATTTTATTTTAATGGGAAAAAAATAAACAATAATAACATACATTTATCCAACGATGATTCATGTTTCGAACTTCTAGATTTTCTTGACGTTTCATCAGTCAACTTTTCTACAGCTTTACCATCTTCCACAATCAAAACAAATTGATCAACATGCTCCTGAAATTTATTGTAAAATTATGAAATGTTAAATTTTATAATCAACAAATAAATACTTTTAACATGTTTACAGCTTCAGCATGTGTTAGACCGTTAGTTGACTTTCCGTTTATTGATAAAATTTTGTCACCTTTTTTTAATTGACCATCCTTATAAGCAACGCTCCCATGTCTAATTTTGTGGACCTATTATTAGAAAAAAGTCATTAGAATAAATCTTATTAATATTTTACCAATTAATCGAGTAACAAACCGTTATTTCTTTAGTTTCATAGTCAGTACCTCCTGCTAATGTTATACCAAGGCTACCACCAGAGAATTTTGGATGAAGTATTATTTTTGTAATACAATTATTTTGTGGATTTTCTTGTTTTTCTATAACTTTTGTTGTAACTCTTTGTAAATTATCATCATTATTATGAGTAACATCGTATTTTTTCAAATCTTTAAATTTGATGTCTTTTGTTGGTGTTAAAGGTGTTGTTGTTAGTGGTCGTGGTACTGGTGGTGAGGTTTCATCAAATTTTTCAAAATTCTTACGCAAATCAGTCACACTTAATGATTTTGTATTACGATTTAATATACTTGATTTTGATAAATTTAATTTGAGACTAATTCGAGGTTGTTCTTTCGTTGATCGAATTCTATTCGATTCTTGTAACTTTTCAACTGGTCTATTACAAACTTCTACAAAAATAAATTATAACCAACTATAATTTAAAAGTAGAAATAATATATATTTACCTTTAGTGATTGTTTTTGGATTGCCATTTGCTTCAATTTTCTTTGATTCAATTTGTTTCTCTTTCGATATTTCCTTAGACTGGATGTCTTTTTTTTGTTCTAGATCATTAGTTGTTTCATTTGTTTCGTTAATTATTGTATCACTTTCATCATATTTTCGTTGTATAATTGGTGAACCAACTTTTAAATCTCTACCACTGCGACATTTTGCTGATGCTAAAATATTTTTTCTGTTAATTGCTTCAACACTAGCCGGTTTTAATAATCTACATTGTATATTATCATTTAAATGTTCTGTTTTGTTGGTATTATTTTCATAATCTGATAATTCACAATTTCTTGTAGGTGAACATCTTGAAATATAACTAGATTGACTTGAACTAACAGCTGAATCGTTATCACTCTCATCTTCTGATCTATTTAATAATTCTTTATTTTCTTTTATTATTGGTGTTACCTTTATTTTATCCACGATATCTGTTTTATTTTTAATTGTATTTGTTATATAATCAAAACTACAATCGGAACGAGTTGGTGATGTGATACTTTCTAATGATTTCGGACAATCTGATATATTATCGAAACGTAATTCGTCATCTAATTTTGATTTTGTTATTATAGTTTCTTGTGGTTTCAGCAATTCGTTATTGTCCTTTTTCATCATTGTTGTTGTTGTCGTTGTTGAGTAAACTTGAAGACTTTTACGTTTAAATGCTGGTGAATATTTTGGTAAATTATTGGAGTTATTATCATTATTCCATGGTGGTGTTGTTAATGGTAATGCCACAGTTTCTGCTTCATCTGCATTCCATAATAAATTATTTATATTTCGATTATTATTGTTATTATTATTATTTTTAGTATTAGAAATAATTGGTGTTGTATTACTTATTATTTCAGGTATGTTTATTGTTGACGATGTTTCAGTCTCAGAAATATGTTCCGGTATAACCAGTCCTTTCAATTTCGATAAGCCTCTTCTACGTTGTTCAGCTAATTGACTCCAGCGATCAGTTTTTTTTATTATTGTCGACACATCGGTTAGACTTTGCGAACGAGTATGCAATTTTTTATCATTATTTTTATAATTTAATTTATAATCATCGTAATTGTCATTATTTGTTAAATCACTATTTGATACACTATTCATTTTATTTAGCGTTTTATTTATCGGCACATTAAAGGAACTATTTTGTTGCATATTATTATTATTATTATTATTATTATCAATATTATTAACACAATTATTTTTATCATTTATATTATTAAATTTTATGTTTGTTGATACTGTATTTGTTTCAATATAATCAGGAAACTCATGACCATCAGGTGGCTGTCTAGAGTCACTTGGTGGAGTTTCCATATTCCCATTGATATCTGTAAAGCAAATTCCACAGAATTAAAAAACATCGAACAAGTCTTCGATAAAATAAACAAAACAATCCATAATTTTAAATGTAAAACGTTTATTATTAATAAATTCGACGAAATTTATAGTTTGATCATTAAAAAAATATCGCCTCACAGAAGGGTCGTAAAAAACGAATAAATCAAATAACAAGCTAGATTTTGTTTATATTAATTTAATCTTACCGTATTTACAATTGTTATATGTCGTATAAATGAAATTTTCATTTAAAATAATCACAATATTAAATTAACTATTTTATTTTATGGTAGAAATTGCAGTAAGCGTATAGCTTGATCGTCATCCAGAACAAGACTAACGAAATGGCAAAGCAAAGTTGCGCTCTCCCAGTGTAGATCCGCGAATTGTTGTCGATCAACAAATATGTCTCTATATACAAATAGTTAACGAGAAAATACTAAACGAACTTCAAATCAATTAAAACCAATGTAAACAATAATTAAATAAAAAATATTAAAATGTTGTTGATTGTTCAACAATAATCAAATTTATGAAAATAAATAAAATTAATTCAATTTTCTTATTATTAATATTTTTATTTGTATAACATAAACAAAGATGATGATATGTTATCGACCAAAATCGATTTAACAATTGATAATAATCTGAAAATCATGTTAAATAGTCAATTGTAAAGTGCCATCATCAGCAGTAGTTGAAAAGTTTGTCGAGCGGCAGGAGGGAATTGGCAAAGCATCAGGTCAGTGGACGTTGAGTCAAGGGCAGCTGGCTGGCTATAGTATGGATTGCGGGTTGTCGATCACATTGAAAATGCAATCTTTACATAGATATTTTCTCTCAACCAAGAACAAGAAGAAATGATGCATAATAAAAAATTTTAAACAAAATAGAAAATAAATATTTAATAGGAAGTAGTTGAAATAATCCATAAATTATCCAACAACAATAAGTTTTATGATCACATAGCCTCTTTGTTATTGTTAAAAATTTCAAGTATCAAATTAACCAATTCTAAAAATATTAAAACGCAGATAAATAATCGAAAAGGGTTAATAAACCAAGACAAGAAGTAAATAAAATATTAATAAACTAACATTTAACTTCCTTTAATAAAACCTTTTGATGTATTCTACCGGATGTAAAACAGATTTTATAGTGTGAATAAATACAAAACGAACAGTAACTTTTATTATTAATAATTTAACTTAAACAAAAACAAAACTGGATATTTATTTTGCAAATCAGAATCTCCGTTATTTGTTAATAACTTAGTCATCAAAACTATTAGCACTGTTACATTAAATTTAAGTATAAATGCAACACATAGAATAAACCTTTGATTCATCATCTTGTAAATATTTGCAGAAATTTTCACAGTTCCTTTCAAAAATAAAACAAAAAAAATCTTAACATAAAAATAACTAGAAACACACACACTGTACAATACTGATATTATTCATTTATAACAAGTATTATTCAAAACTGGCACTGACATTTATAAAATGCCCACACAATTGATTTTCTGATTTACTATTTTTAATATCAATATTAATTGATTACATGCCAATAGATCTCTGTCATTTATAATTAATTTTTGTTGAACTGATAACGCACTGTCCGTTAATATTGATCAAAACCGACAATAATAGAGGAAATTTTACCTACGATTCTAAACATAATTTATTGAAAAAAATTCCACACAATATACACTCTCATAATTACCATTTAATAATTTAATTTAAATATTAAAATTATTATATTCGTATTAAGTCAATATTTCATCCCAATTTCCTTTAGTTCAACTTAATTTATATAAATTGAAGGGGTATAGGCTATTTCCGTACGAATTACTCTTGAAAAATTCCTTTGAAATTACAATCTAATAGCGGATCTTTAGAAATTAAATGTAGGTAACCACAAAATGGTGAATTATATAAATTAAGAAACACTCTAATAATAAGTTCTCTTTAAAAAGATCATTCTTATCAAAATGATAAATCTAAAAGACCACATTTATTGGAATTGCTTAATCAACAAATGATCCACAGAGTTTTCATATTGATATCCATTTACCTTTTTTATGTGAATTTATTTATCGAATATCTTTATCATTATGTCCACAATAATTATTAGATACCTTAATCAACATAAGGGCGTCGTACATCCTTCGAAAGTATTTTGTTTTACAAAAACATAGAATACAGACTTATGAGAAAATTAACGAGTATTCATATTTATAAGCGATAAACAAATATATTTTTTTGAATATGCTTCAGTAGTGAAAATCCCAGCAGAAAATTTAGCGATCCGTAAATTTGCCGGACATTTATATCATCAAATTTAAAATTTGAGAACCTTTAGATATTATTACTTTTAGTTTCGTAAAACTTATCAATAATATAATAAAAGAAACACAGAGGAAGATAAATCACGGTCGATACTATATAGTAGAGGATGATGGTATATGTACACTACGTAAGTCACGTGATATTCTACCAGCGCTCCTTGTTTTGTTCGTTGAAATATAGGCGTTGTTCCCTCTCTCTCATCTCATCTGTTATATTACTGAAGGCAGTACTTGTTCCAGTATATTACAACAACTGTATAGTATGTACATTTTTTTCGTGTAAACTGAACGTTAATGAAGGTAAGTAAGCAATGACGTTTTCACATCAACTGACAAAAAGATGATAAATGTTTCATCTTTAGTAAATCATGAATTGTCTATAATTTCGCCTAATACAATAACAACCAGGATTCTAGCGGCAAAATGTTTAACGTGTTCAATTAGTGGAAAAGTATTTCGATAATAACATTAACTAGAAATCATCAACGATGAACAATGAACCAAAGGCAACTATTTACCATATCAATAGTATTTATTGATTCAGAAGTAGATAGTAGACTTTTTGAACCGTTTAGGCAATTTCTTCCTTGTTTTACATTAAAGACATACATTTAGAAAATTACATCACCATCCTCACACCAAGGAGTCATATTTATCTTAAAGCATATTTTTATGTATCTATTAACCAACAAGTCTGTCTGGAAAATATATGCAACCTTTTTGGTAGATAATTGATTGTAAATTACGAAAGAATTGTCACAAGTTCACAAGTATTTATAGAGTTTTGTTTATGATGATAACAAATAAACAAAATAGTTGACTAATCTTGTGAAAATTAGTATCAATGACTATGACGTTCTAACAAACCGCAGTGATTGTTTGTTAAATATTATTGTAAATACAGAACTGGAGATTTTACACCTTGGTTTTTTGCAACGGAATTCCTAAAAAAGCAACATTCATCAACAAAACAGTACTTAATATGCAAAAATTGTTATTTTTTCCACATGATTAATTTATTGTTAATAGATAGAAAGTATTAACTTCGGAATTGAAAATAAAACTTTTCCGATCTAAAAGTTTCGTAAGAGTGGCCACTGTGAAAGTGGGATTTATTGTAGGTATATCAAGGATTTATGAATGAAATTTAAGAATAAAATTGTTACATTTGTTCTATTGTTTATTTGTTAATATTTCACAACTCAAATTTGGAAAAATGTGAAACTTTCCAGTTGAATTAACCATAAACATTTTTGTTTTATGTTTTAATGATGGGTCATCTTCAAACAGATCCGTATAGAAAAAAAGTAACTGTTTTCCTAAATTATTGTCTAAGGTAGAACTATCATTCATTTGTCTGTTTTTTTTATTGTTACGTCATCATTATAGGAGAATACTAAGAATTTTATAGCGTAATATATTTAATATCTAGTAATAAACTTTGGTAAAAAGTCGTTATTATAATAAAGAAATAAGAATGACAGAGAAGGGTTGGAGGAAGATAACAATTCTAATATAGGACAAGAATAGATGGAGGCCCTACTATTATAGTGTCTATAAAAAGTTGTGTATGACATTTGATTTACTTGTCTAATTCGACCCCACCCTGTTTTAGCTGAGCAACTTTGCACTATTTGGAATTTGAATCTGTCAGTTTTTTATTAAACAAAAACACCTCAAACAGGACCAATGTCAACTAAAGGCAACTTTTCTTTTATTTTTAATTGTAAAATTAAATAAAGAATTGTACATTTTAAGACAATGATCAAATACGACAATAACAAAGTCTTTGAATATTTTTGCAATAATTTTATTCAAATCAAAATGAGGGCATACGTAATAGTTAAAAATATAAATTTAATCGTACTGTAAAAGACAGATTTACATTACTAATGAAATCCAACTGTTATTTCAATTCACCTGGTATTAAAAGTTTGGCAAATAAGGAATGACATTTTAAAAACTAGAACTAGATTGTCTAAAAAAAAAATTAGACGACCATCTATATAGTCTAATGTTATTTTCATTGATGAACACTCTAGGTAGGTTTTACTGTATTTGAAATTTATAAATGCTTTGCTTTATTAAAATTCAGTACTATGAACAAAGAGTGGAGTCATTTGGAAATTATTTATTTATTTATTTCTGTTCGTTGCGTAATAATATGATTAATATTCGAAAATTGGCTCCAAAAGTGAGCTAAACAGAATCAGAAATTTGATAAATATGTATCTATTTAAAAAAAACGAAAATAATTTAAATTGTAAATTTGAAATTTAAAGATTTTGGATAAGTGAAATTTAATTAACCAATAAAAGGAATGCAAAAAGCTTACCGTTATATTTTAAATTCTACCAAATTTGTATCTGCAATTGATATTTACTGAACTGAAGTTCTTTATGCGCCTTTTTCTATCAAATAAAGTGATGTTTTTGTCAACTAATGTCATATTTTTAATATTAATCACTATATGTCATCATGACAATCATGATCACGTAGGTACTACTATTATTATTAAATCACATTTTTTGATTGAAAGAAAAGCCAACCGTATTGAAACTAAATGTCGGTATGATCAATAAACATTTGAAAATATGATAAAGGTAGTTAAAATTAATCCACAATAAATCTTATAAAACAACCGTAAGCAATAATTTTTGGTTTCTATTGTACTTTCTCTCAACTACTTGAATAGAATTATGCATACTATACTGAAACAACATTGTTGTTGCTGTTATTATTGGCAGATTTTGCAATAAAATTATTTAGAGTAACAGTTTTCACTCTAACATTTAAACAAAATAAATGAAATCCTTTATAAAATTGTTACTATTAATGACCTTAATCGCAACAAAAATTAACAATAAGTTGTAATAATAATTTATATTGCACCAGATCAAACATATGTTTTTTTTAAATTAAGTTAAATCAAATCAAAATCGTATTATTTCATATCAGAGAAATAAATTAAATTGAAAAACATTTAATAGTTGGAAAATGACAAAATCATCCACTTGAATAAATTTGCAAATTAAACAATTTTTGAATTATTAAAAGTGATCAGTGATCACAGATTTTTCATTAAATTTCACAGTGTTCCAGACATAAATATATTTTGATTGTTTTTGTTCTGTTGTTTTAAATATTGAGGCCAATTATGTAACAAGTTGCACCTACAGACCCCTAATCTTGTTTCTCTATTAAAAAAAAAATACTCCTAACAAAGATTGTTTATGTATAATAAGTAACATCAACGTTTGATATTTATACTTGATTCAAATTTATTGTAATCAATAATTGCAAAATCATTACTTTCATAATTATTTTAACACAAATTGTTTTTAAGAGAAAAATAAATCACAGTGAAAAATCAAACACAATTAACAACTGTCAGACATAATTATTATTTAATTTATAACCAATAAAAGGTTAAAAATAATGATTTGATAAAAATCAGAATTGTTTAAATTCAAACAATCAATAAAGAACTCTAGAGTCATTGAATTTTGTAATATATTTTTTTTTCTATGCAACAAGGCAATAATTCTACATTATATCATCCTTGATATTGTATTTAATAAGTGACAAGACAAAGGTAAGATGACCATATATTGATAAATCCATTGAAACACGTTTTTCCTAAAGAATCTTCGATCAATTTTAATTTAAAATTTATATTATTACTACTATTAGTTTAATCTATAAAAGAATAGTCAATAAACAAATATCTTGTGGAAGCTACAAATAAAATTACACGTACGTAGTATTGGTTGTCTATACTCAGAGACAATGGCATGGAAAATTATTGTATCTCACAATCAGATTCGATTTTCTACACATCATTTTCAACCTTTTATTAATCAAATTTATCGTTTGCGTTTTTTAACGCAGTGGCGTAGCGTGATTTTAGAAACTGAGGGGCCGCAAATTCAAAGTTATCAAATTCAGTCACCTATACAGACTAAGCGTTTTTAACATATCTATGTAGAAGAAACATAGCAGGGGGTTTTGCAGATATAGACAGAAAATAAGCGGGTAGGCGTCTAAGAACTCCTGCTGTTGATAATACCCAGTCAAAAATCTTACTTCACTTTCTTTATAATGATCATGGTGAAACAACAGTGGGCAGATATATCAAGCAAAGATCAAAGTAGATCGGCATTCCCAGTCAAATACCGCTTATATTGTGTTTATCTCATTCTAACTTATGCGAAACCCCTATGAGTAGCTTGAGCCTGATATTTTTCTTATGTTCGTATTAGAAACGCCTGGTCTGTATATATTATTGAATGGATACCAAGCCGCTATCCTAATAAACCGATAACTCGATCGAACGGCATCTACTGTATTTAAAAGGTGTTTCGCAAAAGGTGTGAACTATTTATTTCTCGTGAAATATCAGGGGGCCCAGGATCCCCTGCTGCACCACTGCTAGCAGGGTGTCGAAAGACATCACAGTGCTCAAGGGAAAAATTGAGAATTCATTTTCAATGTTCTTTTATGGATATGTGCCTTTCTTTATAAGATAAAGGTCAGTAGTTATTCTTAAGGTTATATTACAATGGTGCATTTTTTGCTAGCAAAAATACCATATATGGGATGATGTCCGGGTCTCTATGACTTCCGGGTCCGGAGATTTTTACTGTATCATCCTTCATCTCCCAACCGACCTATATACACACAGTGTACGCAGTACTATGCACCCATTACAATTAAAAAGATAGACTCAATACCAGTGGTGTAATTACAGTCACCCATGTAGGGAGTACAATACCGGATGGAAATATGAATACCGGTATTTCGAAATTGAAACATTTGAATACCTTGGTCTTGGTATTCAGTACTGGAATCATGCTTGTAAAAATGTATCAAAAATAAAACGAAATCTATCTGAATAATATGTGTTTTTTTACCTAATATCGCTTACATATTTGTAAAGGAATAATTTCGTGACACACAAGTGGCAATTAAGTGGTGATAGTGGCCCCGTAACTAATTAGAAAATGAGGCAAAATAGCATAAGGTCCTGAGAATTTTGGAATTTTCTTTGAAAAGACCCTGCCAGTGCTTTAATGAAACTGAACTAAAACGTAATTTTTATTATTCTCTGATTATTGTAATGAATTGTCAAAACAATGTCTGACTTTAATGCAAATTCAGCTTCTGCAAAAAAATCATAATGATTTGGAAACTTAGAAATATATATATGTCCAACGATTGAAAGAGAACTATCGTTATCTATTTCTCGTTATTTCAAAACAATACAGGGCTATTATTATTAATCATAGAAGAGATCAAGAAAGTTCTACGACCATAAGCATCAATTGTCTAACAAAATAAAATTATGTACAGAATGTTGAATATCCTTTTAGACTTCTTGAAAATAAAAAGGGATCGACCTAATATTTTCTTTCATTTCTCCGATTTGTTTTTCTTTTATGCTACGGCCTGAACTGCGGGTATCGTTACGAAACTTCGCCTTAATAATTAAGCCAGACAGAATGCTTCTTCTTCGAACTCCATTTTCATACTATATTTCAATTATTTTTCAGTGATGTAGATTTGTTGCAGTCGTTTTCAACTGACGATGAGTGCAGTTGACACCGACTGCAGTGCGGCGCTGCAAATGCAGCTCGTGGGGGCCTGGACTAACGATGAGAATTGTGGCAACAACTAGAGATAGAAAACAGTATTAAATTTTATGTTTTAGAAGTAAAACAATGTACAGTTTTCAACATTATTTGTTTAGATCTTCTCATTTCATTAAATCTGATTTGAAAAGGTGCATTCCCAATCCTCACACATGGTGGCCTGATGGCAAAGCTATACAACTATGGATAGTATGGATGTGCCGAGGGGCCTTACGTAAAGCCGCGTCTACATCTAGCGAACGAATGTGAACACAAAATGGACAGCAAAGCAAACTCGAACGAATTCGCATTCGTTCACGGTCAAATAGAGTGGGCGGAAAACAGAAAGTAGAAACTAATGGAACATAAACAAATACTAGGTCATTCTCATTCTACCATTTCTGTTTGCGCATGACCCTCGCATTTGTTTGCATTTGTTTGAGTAGTATAGTTGTTGATGACAACAACGGGGGAATTACCTTCACCCCAACTCCCGGCGCCTCCACCAAAACGCAAAGTATATTACTTATTCAATATAAATGTGTGGACGCGTTTCCAGAGAAAGCAGAACGAGTTTTTCTCTACTGGCAGAATAAAGAAACATTGACGGCCTATACAACATTGAATATAGGAATATTACATATATGGCCAATGCGTATACGTTAAGCCGCGTCCAAATCTAACGAATTCGAATGTGAACGAACGAGAACAAATCCACGAATACAAACAAATGTAAACGAATGCGAACGAATGCGAATGTCATGCGCAAACCGAAGTAGTTGAATGTCCTTGTATTCGCTTGTGTTCCATTAGTTCCACTAGCTTGTAGCTCCTATTTCCTGTCAATCTCGTCCACACTATGCAAACGCGAACGAATTTTTTCTTTGAAGTACCGACAACCAGCGGATCGTTGTTTTCCACGTTCGTTTGCATTCGTTTGCCTTTGTCTTGTCGTTCACACTATGTTTACATTTGCGTTCGTTTGCATTCGTTCGTTAGATGTGGACGCGGCTTTAGATGACCCTATTTAGATTCCTGAAAGTTATGATAGCATTATTTCCCTGTAAGTACAGATATCGTACTTAACTATTGAATTAAAGTATTAAAATTTATCACTGTAACCTTGACATCGAAATGACTTACCTGTTTTATAGTTGATTTATTTTTTAAAGACCATGACTAAATGGTGGTGTTATTCAAAATCAAGACAATAACATATCACAATACACACATACATATATAAAAAAAAAATGAATAAAAGGTCGGTTGTTTAAATGTAAATTAAATAAATAAAAGTTAACGGTATAATAACGTCAAGGAAACAAAAACGTCATGATAAATCTGTATAGAAATAGTAAAAGTAGGTTTGTCTTACAAATAGTTTAATGTTAAATATATTTAAGTTTATACCTAAATATCAACTAAATAAAATTATCTTTAATGGCAAAGTTATTGTTAATTTCACTAGATCACAAACTGATGGTTAATTTTTAGTTTCATTTGAATAAACTTATATTCATGTTTATTTAGTGATATTTCGATATAGAAATAAATTTTTATTTGATATTCGTATAGATCGTTGATAAATAGATTAGATTTATTTACTAGATCAATACGTGGAACGATCTAATCAATTGTTTTATTGTCATGTTTTATATGTTATCAATGCAAATATTTCTGTTATTTATTGTATAGACAATGAATTTGAAAGTATTACGGTAAATTTGTGGGTATACAACGGGCCTTGGTTGTTATATTGTTCCACGTATCACATTACTAGAAATATTTATGTAATTCTCATTGAAATTCATCACCGCATATAGCATATTTACACATTCTATACCTATATTTATCGATTGTAAATCAATAAAATAAAGTTATAAAATCTGCATCTATAAGCTGATGTTTACTTATTTTAATTTAATTCAGTTTTAATTGTGCTAGTTTACTAGAGGGTGAATCCTGTATATATTTGGTTCATTGTCAGATATTGTCAGTTAAATGAAGTCTTTGTTATAATGTTATAAAGGTTGATGGTTTCTAGATCACGTTTATACAAAGTTATCTCACGAAACCGATATTGGTGTAATTGTGTAGTGTTCAACGTTCATTTCTCTACACTACACAGTAATTTCTTATCCTATTCATTAAGGATATTTTTATACTATAAACAGTAATGTACAGAAGCCTTGAAAACACCTTTCCTACTTTCAAATGGATCAAAAATAGAATAATTGAAGGTGAAATTGTTGTTGTTTTTTTTTTTTGAACAAAAAAAAAAAGAAGAATGTGAATAAAAACTCACTTTGATTAAGTTGGCATTTTTTAAATCCATCTTCAGAATTATCACAATTTTCCACAATAACAATTGGTGTTGAATTTATCGATCTATAAAATACGAACTTTTCAAATAATTTCGATTATTATTATTATTATTATTACAATTATTTTACCTATGGAAATCTTGATTGTTCTCTTCTTCAACTTCACCAATTGTAGCTAATTGTGATGATAAACCCCATTTAGAATTATAGATATCGATATCTTTATCATTATCATAATTTGTATGGCGTCTTTCATTATTAATGAAATCCTTAATAATATCGATATTATTATAAAGGGATGTTTTTGGTACAAAATCAACAAGACGTGGTAAATTTGATATATTCATATTTTCGTCATGTATTTCTTTTAAATTATTGAATTTTATTTGTTGTTCACGTGGTGGTACTGGGGGCTTTCTACATATTTTTTTCTCAATTATATTTTTATTTGTTTTCTTATTAATTGAAACATCAATTTCATCTGTTGTGTTATTGATAATCCTCATGTCCTCATTTCCATAACTAAGAGGGGCATCTTGAAAACAAGATGGAGGTTGTAATGGTATATTATCATCAGTATATAATTTATCATTATAAACTTTCTCATTTATATCTGAATTTTTATTAATATTAATATTTTGTTTTATTATTATTTTATCATCATCATCAAAATTATTAATAAAATTCGAAAAATCTAAATGTTTTTGTATTGATGTTGGTGTTGATGGTAAACTACCAGATAAACTTGATGTTGTTGTTGTTGGATATGATCCAAAACGATCAACAACTGTTGATATTGAACTACCTGTATCATCCGATTCACTTAAATTTTGTGCTGATTCTTGTGAAAATAAATCAGTATAAACTTCAGCATCTGGTGGTCCTAAACTACCATCGGAGAAACGTCGTGATCTTCGTGGTATATCCGGTGATTTTGTTGATCGTCCACTACTTCGTGGTGATTGAAATTTTCTCTCTTGTTGTTGTTGTTGTTGTTGTTGTTGTTGTTGTTGTTGTTGTTGTTGTTGTTGTTGTTGTTGTTGTTGTTGTATATTGTGTCGTATAACTGGTACTGGATTTTCTTGATTATCTTTGGTCGGATTTTTCAATTGCTTTTTTGGAATTTTTCTTGGCGGTACTGGTGGTGGTGGTGGTGGTGGTGTACGTTTCTTTTCAGCACTGATAACTAACGGTAAATCTTCATTAGAACGTGTTTCCACATCACTTGCTGTTTGATCGAAGAAATGTCGTATCAATAATTTAATAACAACATTTGAATCCTTCAAACAACGTACACAATCAATACGTGTCATTTGATTCACTGATATTGAATCAATTTCAAGTACTTCATCACCTTCTACTAATCTACCCCATGAACTTTGTACACGTGATGCTGGACTATCTGGGGCACATGATTGTATAAATAAACGTTTAACATATTCATTTGCTTTTGTACCACCTTCAAATTTTAAACCAAAACCTAAACGTTCACCTGGTAAACGATACACTAAAACTTCTTCAATTATATCTTTAGGTACATCACTATCACCAATTGTTAAAACTGTTACGTAGCCTGAATTGTTTGAATCAACTAATTTAAATGGGTCACATATTGTTTCAGTTTTTATTTCTGGACCAACAGAAACCACTGTCACAAAATTTTCTTTATCCCGTTGTGATATTTTCGACACACCTTCCATGACTTAGATATTTTGATCATAATTTGATGATCTGAAACAACATTTTTTTATTGTAATATTAGCTGAATTATGCGTTAGGTAGCAAACCATATATGTATAACCGGTTATTAACATTAAATTTCAACAAAATCTATTTTACACAATAACATTGATCACGGATGTAATTATTAATATAATAATGAACTTAATAAAGTTTAGATCATCGTTCGTTAATAAAGGGATAATACAAATATAACAATCAGTATGTTCCATAAATCATTCAATTTGTAGCAATACAATTACGAAATAATTAAATCTCACCCTCTTATGTATTGAGCACATTTTTTTAGTGTTATATAAGTCGATATTACAGGATACTCGTACAGTGATTGTAAACAACTGTTTTCACGTTTTCACCTCTCACAGAGAGTTCCACATTAAACACCTGACCTCGTGTCGGTCCGCAGGTCTTCGTCTGTATCAACATTCATACCTGAGGGCACGGGCCATAATAATTATTAGATTTAAACTTGTGTAAAGGAAAAGAAAATACAGCTGAAATCAGGTCTTGATCTTGCAAGCTATAAAGATCTGACCTTGTTCATATTACTTACTAACAACCATACAATATTTGAAAATCTGTCACTGAAAATATTGATGTTGTTTAGAAAGGTATAGCGTGAAAGTTGTTCTATAATCATCTTATACATTCTTGTTATTGTGTTAATAGGTTTTAAAGATCAAATACCTATAATATTACTTGAAAAACTGCATACCACAACATCTAATAGGCCGATTGGATTAAATTATTGCACAAGTTCCTCTACATGTTAGGTGCTACAGTACCGTTACAATCACCTGAGCATCGTACACACGGACAAACATCATAAATATTTACATTAAGTAGTTAATTTTTTATTTTTACATTAGATTCTAATGTAGCTCTTCGACAATCAAATATAATTATTCCGTGTTTTTCAGTATTTTCTTTAACAAATAATCAAAGATTCATCCAACATCTGGCAATTATATTATTTTAGAAACAAAGTATTAAAAATTTTCAAAAGAAAAAATAATAATAATAAACTTTCTCTGAAAGCTTATAATATAATTTGACCCCAAAAAAATTCCCATACCTACACAAAAAATTTTAAATATATCGCAAAACTCAATGTAACTCATCTACCGTTACTTATTGCATCATAACAATTAACAAACGAAGCAAACTGAAGCAAAACCGTTACAGCTGACATATTTTTTTTCTTCTTTTATTTTACTAACAATAAGTGTAGGTACTTACTGCTTAAATAATGTGTAATTATAAATGCTTTCCCTTTCTGATTAATTAATACATGATCATCACATACAATTTATCATTTTGGACTCTAATCCGTACAGTTTTATCAATAAATTTATACCCCTATTGTTATTGCGATTTAGGTAGTAATTTTCATAGAAAACGTGGAAAGTATGTGGGCGACATTCTTTTGAAAGCAATTTTCATTGTTTTTTTTTCACAGGTAATTACAAACCTAGTTTACTAACCGATTCAGACAATGACACACTGGACAACTCCTTTTTTCATTATATGAACAGTAATATAGCAAACAACACTGAAGAAAAATAAAATTGAAGGTCATAAATTACAAAAATCACAGAACAAGATGATTAAAAAGTTTTACAATACCTGCAATAATTTCAAGATCCTGAAAATGTACAGCAGAATCTAGATTTCAATAAAACCACCTAATACTGACATTAGATTGAGCTTTTATTACCTATGTGAGTAATCAGTGCTGTAGATATACCTATAAACAACAAATGACTATCTATTATGTTACAATTTGAACTCTGTTATCTATTTCCTTGAACTTCGTCTGATTATTTTGCCACACATTGTCTAACAAGGAAAGGGGCAGGAATCGATAGACTGTGTTGATTCTGTCAAACAATATTCTTAGGACAAAAATATTGTCCGGTGGATTTCGGTATGAGATCCTTTAAACACGGGCTCTCTCCCTAACCCATTAGTTTTCAAGCGATAAGAAGCAGCCGTTGTCTCTGCCTCCACAACAAGATGTAGGGGACAGAGTCCCAGCATTAATTCCATCGCTGCTGTTGGGGTGGTGGACATCGCCCCTGTTATACTTATGCAGGCCATTCTCTGTATCCTGCACAGCTTCTGCATATTCACGTTGGTGGTAGCTCTATGCCACCATACCAGTGCAGAGTATGTTATCACTGGGATCACAATTTTGGTATACACCCAGTGCACCAACCTCGGTTGTAATCCCCATTTTTTTCCAACAAGGCTTCTGCACGCCCATATGGCTCTCATGGCCTTATTGGAAATCTTCTTAGTGTGTGATCTAAAGGTTAATCGGGCATCTTATATGATGCCCAGATATTTCACCTCCACACATGTTTGCAAATTTTGTCCGTTCAATTTAAGTCCCTGCAAGTCCAGGTTTCTTTTACGAGGGAACGGTAGTATAGAGGTATTATTTGGATTTACCGCTAGTCCCTCTTTACGGCACCATTTTTCTACGGTATGTAGGGCGCTGATTAATATGGCTAGATCGTCTGCGTATCCTATCGCGAAGTATCCATTCCTTTCTAGTGTCTGCAGCAGGTCGTCCACTACCAGGCTACACAAAAGGGGAGACAGAACGCCCCCCTGCGGACAACCCCTGGCAGCTGACACCCCTACCACAGTATTTCCTAGTGAGGAGGTGATCTGTCTGTTTCTTAACACATGGTCAATCCACTCGCCTAGTAGATGAGGAGTTCCCCGGCTTTCCACAGCTTTTTTGATTGATTCGAAGGACGTGTTGTGAAACGCCCCTTCAATGTCTAAGAAGGCTCCTAGAGCAACTTGTTGATTGTCTAGTGCTTTTTCCGCTCTGTATACTAGCCTACTAATGGCCAGTTCACAGGATTTTCCCTTTTGATAGGCATACTGGTTTTGGTGTAGTGGCTTTGCCGCCAGTACCTCTCGTCCCTGATATACCTGTCGACCAGTTTCTCTAGAGTTTTCAGGAGAAGCGATGATAAACTTATAGACCTGAAGGATTTGGCCAGGGCGTATGTTTCATGTCCCGGTTCAGATATAAACACCATCCTTACTTGCCTCCATCTTTTGAGTATATATCCCAAAGCCAGACTGGCTCTTAATAACGAGCATAACACTGATAGTAGGTTGTCTCCGCCCTTTTGTAAAAGGGCCGGAAATATTCCATCAGGACCAGATAAGTTAGTTCAGTGTTATCGTTTTCAGAGGTTTTTCCTTCAC
>JAZBGY010001382.1:12909-23012 GCA_037414755.1 Lydus trimaculatus | reverse complement strand
TTAATAAATTCGACACAATACTTGCTGAATAAAATTGATAAATTATTAACGATAGTAGGAGGATGGTTATTGTAGTGATCCGGCCACATATCATATATGGTGTTGTTGGTGCTCCTTGTTGACAAAAAGCACCTAACGTATATAAAACTGATAGACTCCAAGTTGTTTCAACATTATAATCGAATTTCTTCCTTTCATATGTTATGACCAATTTTAAAATCAACACCGACAATATAGCAAACATTCCTGTTATCAACCAAATAGTCGTTGATAGAGGTTTTAAGAAAATCTCAATTGATGTACGTGCTTTTGGATTACGAAACATAAAATTTGAACTAAAATAACAATTAATTAAAATTAATTTTAATAATCCAACGACAAATTTACTCGAAAATCCAAGTATTCCGACCATAATCGATAACTTTAGCACGATCAGTACGTAGAAATAATGGTGAACTACCGAAATCAATTTCACTTCGATTTAAAGCTTTGACCATACCATCGAAACTACCATCTGGTCTAGTATAACCCCAAGATTTTGTTAATGATATGTCCATACTGAAATCGTAATAATCCCTACAAAACTGGAGTAATCTGCTGTGGAACCGGTTCAAGGTGTTTATTCTTCTGTTAGCGTCGCTGTCCAGGTAATCTCGAAGGCTTCCATCGAACGCCACCGGTAGCTGTATGAAAAGGAATATGCTACATTAGAGGAAGTCCTGATTTCATAAGATGTGACACCGCAAAGATGGCAACTCCTATCGAACGAGTTTCTAGCGCAATCGGTAAACCCTATTTACTTACCACCACCATTGTTTTAAATTTGACCGAAGACATGTTCCTCCTAGCCCAATATTTCGCCTCGATAATTCTAGCATGAAATCCAATTTTTCGATTATAGAAACCTATTTGAGTGAAATTTAATAATCCACCATGTTTTGAAGCAGCATTATATACATCGATTATTGAAAAACTCGCATTTGTGTCATCAGAAATTGCTAAATTTATATCAGCATTAATGTTAATTGTAACATTATCGAATTTCTCTTCAAGATCTGTTGATGATGAAGTGATAAGAAGCCAATGGTGTTTTACATCAAAAAATTTCCTAAAGCCACACTACAAATATTTTTAAATTACAACCACTATACATGTATATATTTTTTTGTAATAAAAACAATTTTACTTCAATTAGCAGATTTTTGGTGTTAGGACAATCGAAATCAACAACAACACTAATCTGTTCATGTGATGTCTTTAATGTTGATCCAATTCGAGTAAAATTCAAATCGAAAATTGAGATTTCTTGATTAAAATTCAACAAAAAATGTTTACTGAATCGTATACGATCAGATTGATTGAAACATGTGAAGATTGTTGCGAATTTTGTTGATTTCTCTTCGAAATATGCTTGAATCAAATTCAAATCTAGGAGACAATCGATTTGAATAATTTTCATTAAAATTATTAACAATTTCATTGTTGTTAAACGACTAATATTTTTATCGTTACGAGAACGATTTATAGAAGTTTACCGAATCGTGATTGAGGTTTTTTTAAAGGAATTATTTATGATTTTGTCAGGATAATCACAAACATTTGTGGTTAAGAGAAACGTACTCAGAAAAAAAAAGAAGCAATAATTATTAATATCTCACAGAAAAAAGTAACAATATGTATATCTATAGCCGCGATTACCCTGTCAAGTTTTTCTCATTCAAGTCGGCTTATACCAAGTAAAAAACTTGATCTATACAAATTTGTTCTCCGGCAAGTGTTGAATAACTTGTCAAGGAGTACTTGAAGCAAGAACTCGTGGTAACACGTGCCAAGAATTTCTGTTTGTCTCGCACTTACTGAAGTAACTTGACAGGTTATTCGAATTAATACAGGACGATTGAAGGTATCAAGCTGACTTGAACAAGAAAAACTTGATAGTGTAAGCGTACCCTATGAAATAGTAGATAAATAAGTTTTTACTTTACGAGAAGAAAAAAAAAACATATCACAAACTTTGCAATTTTTACATATAATTTAAGATTCCTGTAGAATTTCCCCACAAGTTGCAGCGTGTTCCTGCAAAGAAATACACAAATTTCCAACTTATTGTTTACCAATAAACCCTTATAATCACCTCAACTTCATTAGTAGGAAATTTACAATTACAAATAGGACATTCAGTTTCTTTCTTTTTATTTTTCGTATCTTTGGCCCTTTTCGCTTTCGGACTCTCATCGGATCTTATCGGCGAGCCTGGTATCACTGTAATCTCATCTAAATCTAAAATTGTTTAATTATCATTGATTAGTGTATGGCAGGATTGCAAAAAAAAAACAATAAACCTTCTTGGACACTTGTAATAGACCGTCGTTTTCTGGTGTTGTGCATTTTACGTCTCAACGACGGTTGATTTATTACATCGAAATCCTCCTGTTGTATTCCATTATTATTACGATCATCATTCAAGTCTTCATCAGCTTGTGATAAAGTCCTCTCAAATGCTTCAACTTCAGCTGCCATTTCTTTACGTTTTTCCTCTTGTTTTTTCAAATTCTCAAATAATCGTTCAGCACGTGGTAGTCTCTTTCTAGCTTTTAATGGTGAATAATTTTTAATAACTGTTTCATCTTTTGGTGATGGTGATGGTGGTGGTGGTGGTTCTTTAACAACACCTGATAATGTTATTTTCAGATCATCATCATCATCATCATTACCATATCTATGATTATCATTGTTATTTGTTTCTAAAATCTTATCAATTTCTGAATCTTCTTCAGTATAGACTTTACGTGTGGTTGGACGTCCGAATCGACTAACGTACAATCCTTTCGGTTGTGGTTCACCTCCAGCATCCTCTTGGTATTCATCAATTTGTGTTAAATCACCAATTGTATCGGTTTTGATAAGAGAATTTACACATTTTATTGATGATAGAATTGGTTTGGGTTGTGGTGCCATTAATAACGATTGTCTTGCTAGATTCGCTCGTATATTCGATATTTTTGTTAAATAATCAGACATTAGATTGGCACGTTGTTGTACATCTAAATGACGATATTTCTCATTTGTTAATATTGGTAATTCATAGATTGGTTTATGATGGACTCGTTCCAGATCTGGTGGTGTTGGTTCTTTTATTGGTACACATTTCGAACGGTTATGTGTTATTGGTCGTTTTTTGGTTTTTTGTAATTTTGATTTGGCTTCAATACCATTAGTGGTTTTATTATTTTCATTTTCAGATTCACTAGAATTTATTGAATCAACACAAACAATACTTTTATTAGCCATTTGTTAACACCGACAACTATTTTAAAGAAATGGGAAATCAACGTTTCTAATCTTATCTGTCGAAAAGTAGACAAACCATCATAGTCTTATCACACAATTGATAATTATTTAAACGTAAATAATTCGAATGTTTTAAAATGCAACTTCCCAATTTCTATAGCTCTAAAAAATTAGGTTATGTTTACAAACAATACAAATACGTTATTGATCTTTAATCAAAAATTCATTGATTAATCCATTAATTCTTTGCAAAACAGGCGTTAATACCGAAATAAACCCATTTTCAAATCAATAATGTCTTATTTAGTATTTCCGTGTATTTTAGAAGCTTTTTAAAATATAATTGCCACCAGAAATCCCTACTACCACGTAATTTAGCGGCATTTTTGATTGATAACAAAAATATATTTTATCTAATTAATCAACGTATATTATAGAAAAACAATAAAACAATTATAATAATTATGTTTCTGATTCTTTATTTTCATATTGTTGTTTTTGTTGCTGCTGTTCTTGAGCTGCCTGCCGGTTCCGCCATGCGGTCATATAAGTTGTCGGATGTACAGGAAAGAATCCAGCAAGACCTTAAAGAAATCAAAACTTAAAACATCACCACCATCTTCTATCTATTAGATATAATACCAAATAATTGTTCAACAGGTTTAGAGACTGTAACCCCATTTCCTATCCAATAACGTATACGTTCCAAATTTAAAGAAACTAATTTTTCATTATGATCATTTGGTATTGGATCAAATGAACCAACTTGTTCTATTACCGGATCAAATTGTTCACTTCTTGTCTAAAATATATTTAAACAATTACAATAAAAATTATTTATTTATAAAGAGAGTGAAATACGAACTTCTGCTACAACAATATGATAGAATGGACGATTTGTACAACCATGACGTACAAAACGTATGACTTTAGCTGTAAATGGTAAAAATTGGCCAGTTCCACTACCTGGTGATAACATTTTCTTTAATTAATTTTTATTAATTATTTCAGACAGTTTTTGAGAAAAGTAAGGTTGGAATTGTATTGAAGTTAGGTTAATTTTGATCATGTGACAATCGTCACCGGCTAATTCCCGTAATTTATCAAAGTTTAAAATGATGAGTTTACGATATATTTCGATCATGTACTAATCGTAAGTTGACTTTCATAATTCTTAATTATTTATAATTTTAATTATATAATTGTATTTATTGTTTCTAGACAGCGTCCTCTAGTGACGAAACGTTGGAATTATTATTAAAGTTTTCCGTATCATCCATGTGCTATCAGGTTGGCCAATCGTTATGTGTATATTTGTTGTTTGTTTAATTAAAAAATATCAATTAAAATAAATGTTTATCTACAGTAATCACTTGATTTATGTATATATTATCAACTATTATGATTATGTCATTATCATATTGTTTACTTTCGGTAATTTTAATTGGTCAATATTAATGATATAATTCGTAATGTTGGTAGTATATCTATTAGTTTGTGTTTAATGGCGCTGTATGTATTTTGATGATTTGACGTCACAATATCGAAATTAAAATATAATGAGTGAGATGGATTATAATGTAATGAATAAAGATAGAGAATTGGTTGGTGTGTGCGTGCGTGCCGACTAAAGCGGAACAGTCGTCGTCCATTGGAGAGACCAGCTGATTTGAGTTGACAATAAAATGTTCCGGTCCTGTCAGCCCCTATTGGCTGGTAAAGTGTTGGAAAAATTATTTATTTCACATTAATAACAACAAAAATTCCATTAAATCAACATCAATAATAATGGAAAATCAACAATGGGGCACCAAATACCAACAATCTGTGGTAGCGACTGATGGATTAGATTGTAGTACAACAGCAGCAGATGATTGTTTAAACAATGGCAACAACGGTGAGAATAAGGCCGCCGATAATAATAATGAATCGGATGAGAAAACTGAAAACGATGACAACGATAATAATAACATTATTATTAATAATAATAATAATAATAATAATGATGATAGATTCAATACAACAAATACAGGAAATAATCAACCAGTGCAAACCACCATTAGGTCAGTTTCTATTTAGACTTTTAACACTTTTCTTAAAAATTCGCCGAAAATCACCGGCTAAAAATCCGGATTTGTTTACCACAAAAAAAAACATTTGAATTAAAAAACCATTACAACTTAGTAGGCTTAGGATATTAAAAAATGTCAAAAAAAAATTCAAACAAAAGACAATGGCTACTTGATTATAATATTACAAAAATTGTAATTTTTTCAAAAATGATGAAATAAACAGCAAACGATAATTTTCCAAGTTAATTTGATTAAATTTCAATTAATATCAATCTATAATCACGATTATTTTAATTAAATGGAAAAATTCCAAACATAACCTATCCAAGTTTAATTATTCAAAATATTTTTTTTATATAAAAATAAAATAGAAATACCTAATAATAATAAATAAAATAAAACTTTATGCACTATTGTGGCGATTTGTCTAATTTAGAAAAATCATTGTTTATAAATGACAATATTTTTGGCAAAAATCACATGGTCATCATTTTTTTGGATAATAATTAAAATTACATCGTGAGAGAGAGAAAAAACCCGTAATTAATTAGATAGTTAAGTTGTGTAGATAAGGATTATGTCAGAAAAAGATCACATACGTGCGTACATAATATATGACGATTCTAAATTGGGATAATACAATTATATTTGCATGTTTATTTTTTTTATATATTCTGTGTGTTTGTGTGTGTGTGTGTGAATGTAGATGTTTGTGTTGTTATTATTGTAATAAAAATATGTACAATTTCTTTTTTTTTTTGGTTCTCTTTGTAGTGATAGAGCTAAACAAATTTTGGAGCATATGAGTTCTTTATCAAATACAGAAAAATATTTATTATATTTGAAATTTTTCCAATTAACGAATGTAGTGGACCCATTAAGACAACCATTGAATCCATTAGGTAGTCGTATTGAAATTAGCCGTACCATATCGTGGATTAAAACACATTTAGAAGAAGATCAAGAAGTTTCATTACCCAAACAACAAGTTTATGATGAATATTCGTTAGTATATTTTTAATAATAATTTATTCTTTATTATTATTATTATTATTTTAATAATAAATTAATTTTGTAGAAATTATTGTTTAGAAAATAAAATAAAATCATTATCTCAAGCAGATTTCGGTAAAGTCATGAAACAGGTTTATCCAAAAGTGAGAGCTAGAAGATTAGGTACTAGAGGCAATTCTAGATATTGTTATTCAGGTTTGAGGCGGTGTATTAAATTGAATGCACCAATTCTACCAGATCTATCCGATAAACCATTGGTAATATAAATAATTTAAATTCGATTATTGTATTATTATTGTTTTGTTTTTTTTTTTTCGATTTAGAGTACTGAAGCACCATGTACACAAAGTAGTTTAACGGCGGCTGCATGGTTAATTATAAAAGAATGGTCTGAACAACATTTTGGTACAACATTTTCATCATTACAAGCATTAGCTTATTATCTTGTCATCACATATTCTGTTGGTGTGGGTACTGAAGCGGCCAATCAAGTTACATCAGCAACAAATACACATTCTAAAGGTACAAATACGTTTAATCATCATTGTTTATTATTATTGAAATTGTAATTTTAATTAGATACATGTGGTGGGAAAAGTGGAATTAAACATCGTGAAATGCAATTACAATTACAAAAAAAAATCCAACAAAAGAATGAGGTACGCGAACGGAAAAGAAAGATTCAGGTATGATAACGATTATTGTAAAAAAAAAAAATTACAATTATAATTTAATTTTCTTAATTTGATTGTAATTGCAGTCTCCAAAATGTGATCAAAAATTGAATGGTAAAAGATCAAAACAACAACAACAACAACAACAACAACAAAATGGTATACAATCAACACGTCCAGAATCATCACCGACATTAACAGGAACTGGAGAAAGTAGTACTAGTACAAGTACAACTAGTACTGGCACTGGCAGCACCTGTACAAGTCCTACTCAGGGCAAACCTATCTGTGATAAATCATTAGATTTCACTCAATTACCAGCGTTACCTGATTTTAAAAGTTTCCAAAAGCCTGTCGTCGGTGATATAAATACTAGCCCCAATAATATTATAAATAACAATAATAATATTACTACTATAACAAATAATAATGTTAATAATATTAATAATAATAATAATAATAATAATAATAGTAATAGTAATAATAGTAATAGTGCGTCGGGGGTTGCTGCTGCTAAAGTACCAATACCTAGATTATCTGTACCTAAAATCCATCGCTCTCCACAAATGTCGCCAATAAAAAAACAGATCAAGAATGCAAAGTACAAAGCCATCCAACCTAAACCGCAACCATGTGATATTGCATCGTACAACCCGCAGTTAACTACTGCGGAACTCAGATCTCAAGATGTACACAATTTAGATAGGTTTAAGGAAAGAAAATGTAATGATGAGAATGATGATGATTGTGATGATTCACCTGATTTCCCATTAACAAGAGAACGTTTAGATAGTATAAGTAATGTTGATAAAGATGCCATGGATGAATATCTTGGTAATTTGATTATTATTATTAAAATTTATAATTTTAATTTAATTATTATTATTATTATTTAGGAACAAATAGTAGTCAACATGAAGAGGAATTATCAAAATATTTTAATAATAATATTGATCAAGATAATAGTGATAAATTATCACAACTCCGTCATTTATTAGAACAGAATGTATCTGATAATAAAAGTGTTTTGCTTAATGTTATTGATCCAAATTCAACAATAATACAAGATGATGTAACAACAATCAATAATACTACAACACAACAAATCAATCAAATACCTATACAGAATGTAATACCATATGTAGCACCAATACAAACAAATAATTTAACAACAATATCAAATAATAATCAAACATTAGTAGTAGCAGCTATAGCTGCTGCTGCTGCTGCCGCTACGGCTGCTCCTCCTCCATCTCCATCTGGAACAACAATAACACCTACAACAACAACAACAAATCAATCACGTCGTCGTGTTAGTTTTGATACACATCAGCATGATGATACCGTCCCACCTAGTCCAAATACAAGACGTAAAAATTTTAGTTTTACACCAATATCACCAGGACCACAGTCACCAAATGGTAGACAATCGAAATGTTCCAGTACAAATGTAAGTCCATTTGTTAGTCCTAGAAATACACCAATACAACGTAATAAAAATAGCATTACCACATCTACGACTACTACTACTACTGCTACTACTACACCAATATTAAATCATAATAATAATAAAGTAAATATTATTAAAATTAAACGTGAACCAGATTTAATTGTAGAAATACCAAATAATGATATTATAAATAATTTTCCACATCAACATTGTATGCCACAATCAGCACCAACAAGTCCAATGTTGAATTCAAATAAATCCGTTTTACAAAAATTATTAAATTCAAATAGTAAAGTAACATATACACCGGATTATATAAATCCAACAATTAAAACAGATACAAATGAATTATGTGAAATGTTTAAAACAGAAACCGATGATTTACATAATTTTAATTATCGTTCACAATCAGTACCAATTAATCAAATGGATAAAAATGAATTTAATAATCAATTTATAGTAAGTAGTAGCAATACAACAGTAGTAGAATCACCACCACCACTACCACCGCCAACAACAACAACAACAATAACAACTGGTGGTGATTTTAATGATCTTGATCCAATATCTGAAACTAGTGCAACAGTTGGTCGTATAATTGAAGCATTAGATGAACCATGTGATACAAATAATATTGAAATGTATGTTGATATAAATACAAAAAATCATCAAGTTTTACCAACATTTAATTTATTTATAAATAATAATACAACAGATTTACAAAATAATTTCACTCAAGATAATCTAACAGTAACATCATCAACAACAATAACAACAACAACAGCAGCCGCAGTAGCAGCAGAAATAACATTCAATAATAATAATAATAATCATATAGCATGTTCGAGGATATTAAATCGTTCACAAAGTATTGATGTTAATGGTTGTTATGAAATAAAAACAAATCATCCATCTAGATCTGTACCAACTACACCATTACCATTTAATCAAAATATAAAACCACAAACAACAATCAAGAATTACACACATAGTTCACGTTCATATCCATCAACACCGTTATTAATTAATGAAACACCATTTACATATAATTTAAATGGTGATTGTTTATTGAACGGTCAACCCATACGTAGTAATAATAATAATAATAATAATCATATAAATGGTGGTAATGGTAGTGGTAGTAGTGGTGGTGGTAGTATTAATAAAACATCAACAAGTACAACAACAACAACAACAACAGGGGATCAGGATTTGGATAATAATTTACGTTATTTTATACCGAATTTAAACGAAATTAATGACGACAATAATATTGAAACGCATTTAACACAAGATGAATTTAGTATAGATAGAAGTTTACCAAGTAATGAGTATGCTATTGTTGAAAATGAGAATGTTTTAATGGATGATGGTGGTGTATTGATTGCTGAACAAAGCTATAATGGTAATATTTAATTAATGCGGTACTAATATATATTGAATTTCAAATAAACAAAATACTATATGAAACAATCAAACAAAAATCACAGACTTTTAGGTTTTTTATTTTTTTGTGTATGCAGTAAATTGCAGCAAAATTACTCTGCAAGAAATTGTGCAATATTTCATAGAAATATGAAGAAATCTATGTATCGGTACCGA
>JAZBGY010001382.1:2303-12748 GCA_037414755.1 Lydus trimaculatus | reverse complement strand
ATAAATTTTCGATTTTTTTTTTTTTTGGAATTGTTTGAAACAATATAGAGCTAGGTTTAATTAAATTCACTAAAACAAAACAAGAAAAAAGTAACTAAATGGAGAGGGGAGAATAAGAATTTTTAACAAGAATGTCTGTGATAAATTTTTAATATTATTTTGGAATATATAGTGGCGCTAATTTTGTTTCCTTTATATTTGTTTCTTTCATTTGTTCGTATAATATATTTCCAAACAAATATAGTATCAATATCTATATTTGTTTGTTTTATTTTCTTACTAGAAGCAACGTGATTATTGAAATTATCGATGTTTAAATGTAAAAAATTGAATGTAAGGGTAGTCCAAAAATAATTAATGTGATGATTATTCGAGGAAAACAAAACATACAAAAAAAAATATATATATAAATAATTATTTTTATATGGGCCAATTTATTATCGTGTAGAACGTGAAATCAATTTTAAATGTATCTTATTTGTTTGTTTCTTTTTATTTAAAAATTTTTTGTTGTTATTATTCTGTTGTTATTTTTATTTTGATAAAATTCCAAATTTAATTAAAAAAAAAAATATGTGTTGTTTAATTATTTATGGACTATTATCATGTTTGCTTAAGTACCTTTATATTGAGTCTAAAATTTTGAGAATTGTGTGTATTTTTGTACCTAAAAGCTTTGAAATTATAGCTATATTTTGTCAGCTGGAACATTTTAAAAATTTGATAATTTGTGGAAAACTGTTTTGGTGGTACAGTTATAATGCACTGAATTCGTATAAGTGGCGGTTTTTAACCCCCCCAGCCTATTACCTGTGCCTAGCTTTTTACACACACACACACAAACACATACATACATACACACACCATATAGCTTGTAGTTTTTTAAAAATTTTAAAAAGAAATCAATCTGAAAAATACAATTTTTCTACATTAATACCGCTAGTTTCTTTCTATTATAATTATTATTATTATGATTATCATATAGTTATTATAATTATTTTATTTTGTCAATTAATGCTTTTCTCAGATAGACTTATAAGCTATATGTTATTATGTTTTATTATTATTTTTTAATTGGAATTTATTTTTACATTAGTTTTAATGTAAAAAAGAAATGTTGAATATTGTGCAGCTTCCATTCTATTATTATTTTGACGATAAAAGAACGCTTGCCTTAATGTTGTTGATTGATTAAAACATCTACTACAACAGTAGAAGCATCACGTTTTTTTGTTTTGTTTGTGAATTATTGAATGTTACACTTATTGTTAAACTGCCACACATAAGTGTATAATTTTTATATATAATTTGTTAGATATATATTTATATTCAAATGCATTGATCTCTTCCTTTCTGTTATGCCTAAAAATAGTCCAAGCTTATCATTTTAGCTTTTTTTTTTTTTAAAAAAATATATTTTCTCTTACGATACTTCTCCAATTTGATAAAATTAACACATCAGAAAATTTTCAATTAAAAAAAAAAAAGAAAACAAAGAACGACTAATTATATTTATGTAAATAATTACAAAGTGAATTGTCTAAAAGTCTGAATTAATTGGTAAGCTCATTTTGTAATCAATGAAGTTGTTTCTTTTTTTTGTTTATTTTTGGGATAGCACTTGCAAACGAATTTTCGAAAATTTTATTGCAAGTCATTGTTGAAACAAAACAAAAAAAAAATCTTGTAAGAACTGTTATTTTATCAAGTACAAATTTATTTAAAGGTGAATTGAACAGTTCGTAGATTAGTTTGGATGTTTTTGGTGTAATACTATTTGTATATCAATATTAAAAAACAAATTAATTAAATAAAATATGTTCGTATCTCTTGTTTATAAAGATTCACCTTTTTTTTCGCTCTCAAAAGATTATCAATTTTATCTCGAGTGTTTATTGCAAATAATAAACCAAAACAGGGGTGGTGGTGGGGGTGGACGGGGAGAAATAAAAGTTGTTGTATTTTTAAGATAACACCATCTTTATGTTTACAATAAAACTGGAATCTTACAGTATTGGAAACATCCTGCAATTATATAGAATTGTGCATATTTTCGTAAAATTAGCAAAAATTGCTCATTTATTTCGGATAGAAGCCAGCCATTAAACTCAAATAAAGGCACTGTAATTTTAAAAGAATCTATAAAAAAAGAGACAGTAACAACAATCCTTGGAAAATAGAAAACTTGAATGATTATAAAATACGAAAAACTTCTACACTAGACACGATAAGATAACATTACTCATCTTTGTCCATCAGCTTATTAACTGTAAATTACAATAATTAATTTCGATAAATCCATTGTTAATTAACATATGTACAAACCTTGATCTCTAGCTTTATTAATAGTGTCATCGATAGCTCTATGATGTTGCAAAAAATATGGACGAATGATTCTTCTATAAAAGAACAAAGAACCATTCAATTCGGTGGGAATCATCAACCAAACAAAACCAATACACTGAAAATCATTTCAAAATTAATTACACTTTAATTGTCTAAATGTTAATAATAAGAAAATTACTTTAATCAACCAATATAACGGAAACCAGCCCACAATAAAATCGGCGAAATATTCAATAATCGAAAATACAGCAAACACCACCCAATAAGTCAACCATTTCGTATCATCATCTTTACCTCTCGATTCAATGGCATGAATTGACATGTAGGCTGGATACAAAAAACCAACTGTATTACACACCAATTGGGCTGCATAACCGAAAACAAGCCATAATGCAGTAACTCCAATTACACCTATATTCCAATAACAACAAAAAAAATCAGTACTGATTCGAATTAAAGTTTTATCGAATTACCTAGAAAGATGTATATCCGTTCAACGCCGGTTTTTTGTTCGGCCATATCCAATATACCGGTCCACGGTTTTGTTTTATCCCGCAACGATTTATTTAATTCATTTTTAATTTCCACCATACGTGCCGACATTGTGTTGGAAAATTCACTTTTTTCTCTCTACAGCAGACAAATTGCAAAATTCAATCGAACAAATACAAAAGTCAGACTTCAGACTCCAAGGCTACTAAAATTGAAGGTTATCCGGATTTTACAGGTTGACCAACACCTACAACAAAACAACCCTATCGAAATTACTGCATTCATTAAATTTCGTCGATTATTCAGTAATAATTTATGAATAAAACCTATAACTTTGCAGAATTGCTAATTATAAATCGATAATTTTTGTAAAATTGAGCAAATTAGCACGAATTTTGCAAAAAAATCTAGTAATATCAGGATTTTGTTTTATACAGTTGGCAGTATAAAAACAAATTCCCCTAGTGACTCTAGTGTTCATTTTCCATATTGATTTTTGTGGTTACCTAATCAAGAATCAGCTGAAGGTAATTTTTTCAAAAATTCTATAGAAAAATTATTAATTTAATTATTTATTTTTTGTGTGTTGTAGATGTTCGCTGTACGATCGCTTACAAAAACTGTACCCCAAGCCAAATTGGCTTTACAATCGACAAGACAAATGTCGGTCCTATCTGGTCCACCAACTGTACGAGTTTCATTTGCTGAAAAAGTTGTGCATGGTGTTGTTATTTCTGCTAGTATGTTAGCTATTCCAGTTTGGGTACTTGTTAATATTAAAAATTATAGAGAACGTGAATAATGTAATTTTTTTTGCTTCTATAAATTATAATTAGTAGACATGTAATTTGTTGTAAATAAAAATTAATAACAAATTAGCGATTTTTGTTTTGACCATAATTGTATATTTATGATTTTACATTCATCTTTGTTATTATATAAAGGATAGTTTACGAAACATACAAGATAACTTACAAAAGCCACCTGACTAGTAGTAACATAACCTATATATTAAAATACCATTGGCACAGTCAAATAAGAACAAAATTGGTAGAAATATCTATGACGCTTATTAAATAACTGTCATACATGTATATATACTGAAATAACATAGGAAAGGCACAAAATATTCTAATATTCTAAACATTAAAAAGATTTAGTATATATGTCTATGATTATTTGTATATGTGTAATATGGACCCTCGAATGTATTTTCTTTATGTCTAACAATCAGATTAAAAAGTGTGCAATTATTGTATTAATCAATATTTAAAAGTAATTAACATAAATTTTTCAAAATAATAAAAGAAGCATACAACATATGTAATAACGCCATCTATACATTAAAACTACAAACTTCACTGAATTTCCACTGAGTTTTCCCCAACTTGTAAAACGATTAGACAAAAAAACAAGCAAATATAACGAAGAAAACAGAAACACTACATAAAATAAAATATCTCTAATTTGTTTTTTTCTTTATAAAAGCATCATTAAAATGGCGACATATTAAAACACATAGTAAATATTATCACATTAAAAAAAGATTATTGAAAATTTCCCCTAATCATATCAACATTTATTAAGAATTAACTTTGGTTTTACGTAATGACGTTTTACTAAAACTACAAATAGCACTTAATAGTGCTGATCGGTCCTTATCAACAACAGGATTCTGTGTTGATGATGATTGCTGTTGTATTGGAAGAGGTGGTGGCGGTGGTGGTGGTGGTAGTGGTGGCGATGGTACACTAAAGCCTAAAATTAATCAATTTTAATAAAAATAAAAAACTACCAATAAGTTAATTGTGAAGTGTATCAAAATAAAGAAATAATTAGCCAACAACAATCATGCAACATGAAGAAGTGAAAGATAAGAAAATACCCATTGATCCTTAGCAACTTCTCAGGCCTAAGAATAAAAAAGCTAATGATTTAAAATGAAAAATATAAAAACACAAGAAATGCTAAATAAATAATAAATTAATTGAAATAAAACAAATTGTTTGAAATTGTCTTGTTGTACCTGATACTGATGGTGGTGTTGCAGTACCTACAGATGTAGCACCACTACTATTAACACTATTCGATCTTTCACCACCATTATTTCCATTAATTTTCTCTGTACTTTCTTGTTGTTTGATTTTTTGCCGTTGTTGTTCTTTTGCCAATTGTTTTTGTTCATGTTTCTAATCAATAATTAATATTTCAAATTAAAATAATAATTGATTAAATCCTAATGAATAAATTACCAATTTTTGACGTTGTTTCTTTTTCTCTTCTTCTGAACTCATCATCTCTTGTACTTTAACTAAACGTTTTTGACTACGTACCATTTTCTGTTCTTCCCGTAAACGTTCCTCCATTTGTACAATTATTGTTTTTAAATGTTCTTTTGTTGAATTTGGTATTTTAAAATATGCTTTATCACCAGGTAATAATGTTAAATTCACATTTGAAAAGAATTGATGATTTAATAATGATTCAATTGATGGTAGACCAGTTTTGCAAGCTTCAGATGATAGAATCGACTCTAATACAGATCCTGTATTAGACAATATTATATTAGAAAAATGTACATTACAGGATTTTATTACAAAAGAGGATATACCTCAATAATTTAGCATACAGGTTGTGACATTTCATATAAAAACGTGTGTCCTAAATCACGCAGTCAAAAGCATTTGTGTAAATTACAAGAAATATGATAGTCTTTTAACCGTTCGCTCTAAATGGTGGTTGAGTATTGGTCAAAATATCCTCCCTCAAAGCTTAGATCTGATTAGATTAAAGGGGTCGTTTAGCCTTCTTGAACTGCAACCATAGCTGACTTATTATCATATTGTTCTAAACCCTCCCATATATCGATATCCCAGGAAAGACATCTTTTTAGCAAAGTTAACTAGATCTCTGGGAGTCTTCATCTCTGCTCCAGCAGGTGATAGTCAGGCTGTCTAGGTGCATGGGTCTTGTGTGAGCACATTAGCATAATGTGTTTGGCAGTCTCATTGTCAGATCCACATAGTCTACATATCTCAGTGATTTACCCAGTCTTTTAAGACGGTATCTCACTGAGCAGTGATCTTTTTTGCCTTTCACATGCCTAGACAGTGCCTCCAGCTCTATTCCCACTCAATGACTTCCTGCCTTCTGTGGGTGTTGGCTAATCCACATAATGGTTCCAGATCTATGAGTTGACCCATAGTACCTGTTTTTGCAAAGTTATAGCTGAAGTCATGTTAGAAGATCTTTCTGGATAGATGCGCAGTGGACTCTTGGTAAGTGGGGGTAGACGGAAGCACGTGCAAGTAAACGCCAGACAACAATTTTGAGATTGCAGTGGCGTTCTGTATTAAGAAAGGTTCTATATCACATATGTTACAAAAAAACTGTGTATGAATAATTAATCTAATTAGATTATCTAGATCTACAGTAGAATAACATTCAATTATTTATAAATTTATTGTGTGATATTCGTAACAATATTTTATATACACATAGAACATTGCGACAAGTAAATGCGCTTTGTGCCGCCACTGTAGAGTTTTTCCGATAGTAAGCGAAATTTGTCGAACCTACTTCGCCACCTGCGCTAAAATGATCTTCTTAGACGACTTTATCTATACCAGCTGTTTCCAACAAAGCCCCGATGTCCCGGTACGCATGCAAGGGTAAGTTTATTGCCCTTAGCCAGTTGTTTCACGGACTGACGACATTCCCAGATGGTCTTTGAGTTAAGGCTAGAGGCTTTTAAAGCTTTCAGCACCATCTGACTATCTGTCTGTCAAGATGGATATTTGTACACTTTTGAGATTTCTTTACAAATGCCTTAATTGTAATGCAATCTAATGTGTTAGACGACCAAAAATCCCAGACCGGAATGAAAGGAGACTATTACAAAAGACAGCTGTTGAGGGTGGATATTTTTACAAATAGTGCCGGCGCGAGCTTGTTTTCAGCATGGAGCGAGATTTAAAATAGGCGCCCTTTATCTCAAATAATGAAGCAATATATCGTAGGGCCCGATCTATATTTCTTTTGAACCTGCATTAACGCTATATAGACTTGACGTTTCTAATACGAATATAGAAAGAAATACCAGCACCATCCTCTCAGAGGTTATCTGTAAGTTAGCATAAGATAAACCGAAAATGAGCTGTATTTGACCACGACAAAGATAACAAAATAAGATTTTTGTGAACGGAAGAGTTTGTGATGTTTGAAGACATGTTTAAGATTAGGTGTTGTCAATAGCTGCAGTTCATAGACGTCTGATAGCTTATTTTCTGCTTATCTCATTCTAACTCTTGCGAAACTTAATGTGGTGTTGCTAGTTCTTCTAAGTCTGTATAAGTGTCGCATTTCTTGTAGTTTCTATTATTTCTAAATGAAACATCACAACCTGTGTGTGTAGGTGTATAACTTACGTAACAACGGTGGACATTGTGGAATATCATCAATAACACTTTCATGTAATGGCGCTCCAAACGCCATCTCATATAATGTATGCCCAAAACAATAAACATCAATTGCTTGTAATGTACAAATTTTACGATGTTGCATAAAATATGGACGATAAAATGATGGTACACCTAATATACCATTTTCTACATCTAATAATTTAACACGATCATTATCAATAATTATATTACCAGTATGTAAATGACCTAAATTTGAAATAATTACAATTTTTTTTTTATTTTTCCAATATTAAAATAATTTAATCAAATTACCAAAAGGAAAACCTTTATCCATTAGGAATTTAAGTGCCTCTAGAATTTGCCGACCATACAATGCTACTTGACTTGTCTCCAATGGTTTATGACCTTTTGGATTTCCATATTTTTTTAAAAACGATTGCTTTGGTTTTGCACCACATAACAGATCTCTTAATGTACCATTTTTGTTACTATTTCGTATAACAAGACCACCAATATCTGTACATAGGCACAATTCTATAGAATGTATATAAGGATGCTAATTAGAAATAACAAAAATATTAATATTAAATCCTAATACAAATAATTTAAATAAAAAAAACCTGTATTTGATTTAAACTTTTGAATAAAACATGCATATCTTTATCATCTAAATATTTATCAGGACCGTAATCAGTCCAACCGCCTAATAATTCATCTTTAGGCATTGATTTACTACGAATCTGATAATAATGTTTACGTAATCTCCAACCAATCTCCTCTAATGGACAAACAACTTCCCAACCAACCTCACCACGTAATGCTAATGAAACATGTTGTAATGCTAATTCTAAAAAATAAAAAAAATAAACAAAGATTAAATTGTTGTTTTTTTTTCCTGCTGATTTCTTTTAATTAGATGATAATTAATTTATCATATAAAAACAAAATGTTTACCACCAAATGGTTGACAATAATTAGCCGGATCTACAAATGACCTTGCCGGCAATGATGATACTAAAATTGGATTCATCATGATACTGTTTAAATATTTCTGTAAACAAATTTATTGATAAAAAAATGTGATTGTTTTTGTTGTTGTTTTTTTATTAATTATTAAAACAATCTATACTTGCAATCCTTGTTGGCGTTCATTAATAAACTCTGGATCCATATTGCCGATAAGTCGTTTTGGTGGTAATTGCAGGCAGATGCCTGATGTTTGTAAATATGCATGTAATTTATAGAAATCATTGTAACGTTTATAAATACGCCAAGTTTTATCAGAAAATGGTCCCCTTTGTACTTTTATAACAAATTCCTAAAAACAAACAAAAAACAAACCTGTCTCTAATTCATCTGTACTGCATTTATTATTATTTAATTAAATTCGTTAATTGGTTACCGTATGACCATTGACGTTTCGCCAATTCTCAATGACGCATGTTAATGGTTCTGTATCATCTAATATAACCTTTCTGGCTGTTTGTTTCTCAAATATAGCCATTGAAATGGGAACATTTGCACACAATCTCGTTTCACATCCATTAGATTGATCGAAATGTACACGATTTTAATATTTTCGATTGTTTTAAACTTGTAAATTATGTAAATAACATCATCAAACGTCAAGCTGTCAATCTGTCAATGTGACAACAATACATACCAACATTAAAATACAAAAAGTTACTATTTTTAACATTACTTTTGTATCGGCAACTAACTATACACGCAAAATAGCGGTAAATATAAATCAACGGCATGTTCCGTTGTCCTATTATATGAGCCGTTTATTTTGAAAGTGGTGTAAGTCCACTTTTGAATAAAATTGAGAAAACGGGTAATTCACGTATAATTTAGTGTGATCTTTCATTTATACAAAATTCACGGTTTATATCTTAAGTCTTAAAGTATCCATATGCTTCGATCAGTTGGAAATTTGTTAGTTAATGAGATCGCATTGCCCATTAACACGTTACAATGTATAATATTATACGATAACAGGCAAATATGGAAACTATTTTAATTGTTACTGTTTACATTTGATTTCCTTACACCACAGTAGTTATGCCACTGATTTACTTCCTCTTCCCTATTACTAATTCATGTAAAGTTGTCCGTTTTACCTTTGCTTTCTATCTATCATTTTGATATTATTTTATAAACAACAATAACCACCTTAATTTAAGTTGTTCTTGAGATATATCAGATCGAAGTATAATTATTAAAACTAACAGGAATCAGCAAATAGAGCCGGATATAGCCTCGAATGTCACATCAATCTACCTTAATAAAGATACAGGAAATTTCCTTGATGTTGTTTACGATATGGAAAAAAAGACCTTTTCATTTATTTTATTTGTATTTAAATCATACTTACAACTTGTGTTAGGTTATGGTAATGTTGTAAATAATCTAATCTACGACCATGTATTTGGGGGCCGTTTTTTTTGTAGCTTTTGGCTTTTTCTTTTTTTTAAATAAAACTGTAGCGGATATCCTTCCTGACACATCAGATTAACAAGTATACCTTCATTTTTGGCATTTTCTCTATTTATGATCTCATTTGAGAATTTGAATAAGAAAATAATAATTTTACTGTCATTGAAGTTTATGGTATAGTATCGTTGGGGTACAATATTTTAGAATCTAGAAATATTAAAATTGATAAACAATATATGCTATTATTGGATAGTTTGATCTATATTTATGCATCATGCATGTATCGTATAGTTGGTACTTTCTCTATAAAACCCGGGTATTGCCACATTGTGCGTTATTCAAGTAAAACGAACATTTCAATCGAAACATTAAGTCTTTTAATTATGAGCTAATTGTAGTCGATTGTATAAAATTTAATTCGGTTGAATTCCCCAAATGATACTCATTTCAAATTATCTCATTCTTTATGTAAGAGTTCCTTGACTGTTGTTGACGATTAAGAATCTCTCGATATCATTTGGAATTACCCGTGATTATTGTTGCTTACTTTCTATACTAACTTCCTTTAATTGATACATTTCTCAATGATTAAAGCTCAAAACGGTGCTTTATGTTCTACAGCTTCTAATCGAGATATTCCCCAGACAGCACACTTTATTGCAGCAATATTGCTGTAATCCTGCAGCAAGCTTGCGTGCAATAGGTGTGTTTTAAAACTGTTCTAGTTGTTCGAACAGAATCTGCCCA